>JAFBJT010093575.1:66463-82918 GCA_016785325.1 Chascanopsetta lugubris
TCATATACTGACATTTTTACAAAAATATAATCACTTGAATGTATGGCGTTCTTCTCACACTAACCCAAAAGAATCACCTTGAGGGTGCTGTCATGTCCATTTTTACAAATCAGAATTTTTGACCCTGAACATGAACATTTTGACATTGTGTATCTACCAATTCTGCTTCCAGATCTGGTATTTATATACAAAATAAGGAGCTGCACCACCACTATAAAGATATACAGACTGAGGCACAATCACCAATTTCTAACAAATAACTCTCAAGTGCTGCAGTGGAAAAAAGAACATCTTGTCATGCTAATCAAACCAGTCTGATTCTAATAAACCTTAGAGCCAATTTCCCTGACTATCGAGTTATCTAACAAAAACTGCTGGAAGCCAAACAACATCGTCTCTCTCTCTCAAGCATTTCCTCTCACGCTCCTACATTTTTCTCTCTCACACACAAAAACACATGTCAGGACAGACGGACACCTTCAGTGAAGCTAAGAATTTCATGTTTCTACACGTGAACAACACGGGAGCGAGCGCAGCCATGGCCATATGTGATGCCCACACATGTTCCATCTCTCAACTGTGCATCAGAATGTGGGTGACGCAGTCAGAAGTCGAGCTGTGGAGAAGATCACCATGGACCTGGAGGCAATGTTCAAGTACGGCAGCATGTGATGTTTCCCTGAACTTAGACAGAGCGGGAGACAGAGGCTGTGGGGATAGAGCTTTTTGCAATGCATTCAAAGGTCCAGTGTGTAGGATTTGCCGACACCTACTGGTGAAGTTGCAAGTTGCATCCATCACCTCACCCTCACCCTTCTGAACATGCAGCAGAACCTCTGGTAGACTTCAGTTGTCATTCAAACTCAGAGGATCTCTAGTACGTCCACTCTGGGCAACTGTAAAAACATGGCAGCCTTTGAGGGTAATGTCAAAAAAAAATTTGTTTTTTTTGTTTTGTTTTCAAGAAAATGTCAGTATGCAATTGTTTTGTAATATTTTTAGAGGTGACAAAAATGACCGTAATCTTACACACTGCACCTTTAAGACTCCACTGATAAAAAAAAAAAGGCGGAAATCACAGACATGTGGCAGTGAACACATGAAAACAACAACCCCCGGCGTGTGCATGTGAGGGTCCATTAAGAAAAAGCCTCCTGCCCGTTTGTCCACAGCTTGGGCCGGAGCGTGCAGCACAGAGCACATACTGCTGTCAGTCACTGTGTCAGCGAGCGGAGCATCAAGCCCATCGACTCCGCTAAGCCCCTGCACCACCCCTGAGCACTTTCAGTCACTCTCCACCCAAACAAGTCGGCCGAACGAGGCCCGTTTCCTCCCAGTTGGCGTGACCATCTGAAAACAGGGAGCCTTATCACCCTTTATTTGATAGGCCGGTGCATGTGCGAGTGCAGAACAGCCCTCTGAAGACGTGTTGCACAGCGCGGAGTAACAACAGCATCCTGCAGACTGGGCCTTGGAGCGGCACGGGAGTCTGTCAGAAATGAAATGTTGAGGGACTGGGACTTGTTGGGGAAAGCGAAGCTTAAAGTAAACACGGCCGAAAGCGCAACCTTGCTCTCCCTTTTATCACCTCCTTCTGCAAACACACATATATACACCCAACTGTCCACATGCTCAGAGTGTGTGTGTGTGTGTGTGTTT
The DNA here is from genome assembly GCA_016785325.1 of Chascanopsetta lugubris. Taxonomy (NCBI): domain Eukaryota; kingdom Metazoa; phylum Chordata; class Actinopteri; order Pleuronectiformes; family Bothidae; genus Chascanopsetta; species Chascanopsetta lugubris. The sequence continues at coordinate 68,123 of JAFBJT010093575.1, forward strand.
TTGGTGTCTGCAACTCAGCGGTCCAGCTTTCCCCACGGTCCGACGAGCACTTCCCTGTGACAAAGCCCCGAGCCTCCTCCTCCTCCTCCTCCGCCTCCTCCACCGGATAAGCATTTCCAGCTGGTTTCACAAACATTACAAATGAGTTTCAATGGGTGCCACAGATTGTGACTTTCCCTCGTTTTCTCTCTCTCCTCCCTTCCCTCTCTCCCACCCTCTCTTGCCTTCTCACAGTGGCTCGCCTTGTCTCCGGAGACAGGGTATCTCAGGAAACTAGGCCACAGAGCGGCCTGTTGAGACAGAGGAGCGTAGAGCGTGGCGCTGCTACAGCTCATATCGACCCTGTTACACTTTAATTTTATTTATAGTAGCCTGTGGGGGCGGGACACCTCAATTTAGACGCCCATGTTGGCACAGGATTTGTGCATGTGTCATATTTGCTTACCATAACTTTGAATATAATTCAGTTTTTCAACGTGTAATGAAAAGTGATTCCTGTTACGTTCGTAAAAATACTAATAGCTCAACAGACTGCATCTGTATCATATCTCGGGGGGAAGAAGATCAGTCCCTCACTTCCTGATCCACATTCAACATGCTGATGACCTTGGCCAAGATACTGGATCCAAAATTCCACCCCGTGTTAAGGGAATGGACACAGATTATGGTGAAACAGTGCACTGTGTTTAACGTATAATCTTAATCACTGTGCATTAAGTCTTATCCTAAATGTAAACATGTATCATCATTTCAAAGTAAAATAACCATGACCTGGCATCGGTCCCAATTTCAAAATAATACTTGATATATCGCGCCAACATAGCAATTATCACGAGTCATGATTGAAGACGAAGGTACATTTAGCGCTGCCATATCTAATCCATTTATTGATGGTTCATCAAATATTGCAATAGTTGGCATGATCAAGAAAGTAATAGTTGAGTTCTGATCATGACTGTGACACATGACTTCTACTCCTCTAAGTGTTTGTGTCAGTCTGGCCCTCCTGCCCCCTCCGAGCGCAAGAGTGTCTATTCCACAGCAAGCGTGCCCCCCACCCCAACCCCACGCCCCCCACCCAACCCCACCCCCTATCACTCTGCCCAACTCCAGTGAGAAGGCCATAAGTCTGAGTTGCATTAAAAAGCAATAATAATAATAATAATACAACAGCCTACGTTTAATTTACTGTCTGCTGAGGCCGCGCTGCCTGTTCACTCATGTTATCACTCCAGTCCACCAAGCACAATCATTCCCCCTCGGTGTGTAAAGTATTTTAGTTTGACATTTCCAATATTGGCCATTTTCCATGTCGAACGCTAATTTGATGGAATGAGGGAATTTATTTGATTATTAAAATGCAGATTGAAAATCATTAAGAATTCATACACAAGATGAGGCCCACAGCAAATCTCCATAACATTGAACAAAGAGCATGACAAGGACAACATGACAGTGAGTGGGAGGGAGATGACGCAGCTGATAAGAGTTTCATATCTGTGCGTGAAACATGAAACTGGAGGCATTTCATGCTCATTTCCATAAAATGGAAAGTGGAGGGAAACAGTTTTAAAGGTGCAGTGTGTAGGATTTGGTGACATCAATGGGCGAAGCTGCAAGTTGTATCCATCACCTCACCCTTCCCCTTCAAACATGCAGGAGGACCTATGGTGGACAAAACCTTTAGAGGTTCTTTTGAGTTATAATGAAAACTGAGGGCTACCATTGGTTCTCCTGCATGCTCAGAAGGGTGGGGGTGAGGTGATGGATACAACACACAACTTCACCTCTAGAAGTCACCAAATCGTACACACTGCAGCTTTAAGTAGACAATTTAACATTCGACACTTTTCTGTTAGAGATTTTTTTTTTAAACATACATATCATGTGGAATGTTGACACTTTGAGGCGTAGATAATGTCACTACGTTCTGGACATATCCAGGCCAGCTGTTTCACAGGGAGGGTTCCACAAGGCCGCCGCCATCTGATATCAAACTCCATGTCGAGTTGTAATTTGAATACACTCGTTTGTTTGGGAATATGCATCACTGAGCCAACTGCAATGTCCTCAGGCATGTCTTGCATCGTTACCTAATCCACCCTACATCCCGTTTTGAGAACATCCTGTTGGAAGACGTCGGTGCATGGAGCATAACTGAGTTTGTGTTTAATTAAATCTACACAAATTCACGGGGACGTGTCAAACCTGGGGGTCGCTACGCATGCCAGCATCGGAGCACTGGTTTTCAAGAGCTCCAGGCAAACTATAATTAAGCTGCCATGTGGAGTCGGCTGTGCGTGCTGTACTTGATGAACACTTGAAGGAACAATGCACAAAGAGTGACAGGAATGAGGAGGAGGGGTGGGGGGGGGGGAATGTCAGTGGGGACCCCTGGCTCATTTTTGCCTCGGGGCCCTTTACAGAGATGCCTCCACAGGGTCAGGGTGTAGGGATCAGTTTCACAGGGGCCACCGCCGTGGAATGAACTCACAGTACAGTACCACAGCGTTAGGTGGCGGAGTGATGCTCTTACAGAGTTGCGACTCAAAGCTTTTGAGAATCAAGCCATCTGTCAATTAACTTAACAGATGATTGAGTTGAAAAGACAAACGCTGCATTTGATCAATTCTGTGTAAACTCTCTTTACAATCAGAAATTGTGTTGTACTTTAGAATGTTTCATTGTGCATCACAGAACCATTAACTGCCCCCACTACAGTTGGTGTTTAACATATGACCTGTGGGCCGTATGTGAAAGTAACTGCTTAAAGTAACTGCGATGTCAAATTTGTCCACTGGAGGTCGCAAATAACAGGAATTTGGAGATGTCACTGTTTATAGGTCATTAAAGGTGCAGTGTGTCATTTTTGTCACATCTAAAAATGTTACAAAACATTTACATTTTGACATTTTCTTGAGGTTATAATCACCTAATTAAAAAAATTATATTCCCCTTAAATGAGCTCATTAAGGTATGTGTACGCCATATTTTTACAGTAGCCCAGAGTGGACATACTGAACATCTTTTGAGTTTTAATGACAAATGAAGTCTAGCATAGGTTCTCCTCGATGCTCAGAAGGGTGAAGGTGAGGGGATGGATACAACTACACCTCTAGATGTCACCAAATCTTACACAATGAACCTTTAAACTGTGATTTTACCGGTCCAGCCCACTTGAGCTCAAATTGGGCCCTATGTGGCCCCTGAACTAAAGTGTGTTTGACACCCTTGCATTAGATGGAGCAGCCCTCAATGAACTATGGGACATTTCAAGTGTTCTTGAAAAGACAAGCTCATTATGATCTGTGTGACACACACACACACACACACACACACACACACACACACACACACACACACACACACACACACACACACACACACAGGTACAGAGGGTGTGTATGATTTGGGAACACATGGCAGGGGCCTGGTGAATTCTCCCATTCAGAGGACAAGTGTGCTAATTGTGCTCTCATTAGACCCCTGGGTTTGCAGGACTGTAATTACACATGAACAAGATCATGTTCTCTTCATGATGGTCATTTATTATGACTTGTTTATGAGCTGGAAATAGGATCTGAACTGGGGCCATGTAGTGCAAAAGGGGCCCCAACACAGGCTCTGATAACAAGTGAGGTATTGATGAAGACGGCCACAGGAGGCAGGAAGGTAAAGCGATAATCCCCGGAGCCTGTTGTGAGGTCTGAAAACAGTGACCTAGTTTCTTATTGAATCATCAACTGTGCAACCTAACAACTGACAAAGATACAGTCTGATAAAAGCCCCAAGATGGACAGTAAGTCAACTGAGAGTAAATACAAGAGTATTTTGTCATAAGTTTCCAAAGTTGGGACAGAACTCTAAACCTTTTCTATGTGCTCATCTACATCTCAATATGGATTAGAACTCATGGCCATTTCCTGCCCGTCACATCATTTCATGCAGCCAGCAAGAGATTAAGGTTGTTTAGGATTTATATTAAATGTGCTTACGTGTATTCTCATGTGTGCAAATGCAAATACAAAAATTGTAACCTGAATCAATAATAATCAAATATCAAAACAGCTATTCTACCATGTGTAATGTGAGAAATATTATACATCCATTACCTTTCATGAATTTATAATCACCTAAATGAGTTTTGTTCCCATCCCATGACTGTTTATTTACATAAGGAGCAGGTCCTCTCCACGGGGGGGCCGCCATGTTTTTACAGTAGCCCAGATTGGACACGTCTTACTGAAGTCAACCATAGGTTCTCCTGCATGCTCAGATGGGTGAGGAGATGGATACAACACGCAGCTTCACCTCTAGATGACTCCAAATCGTACACACTGCACCTTTAATATAATACATCCTCCGTCACACAGAGGCACTGTGAGGCTGAAAGTTCCTCTCACGTCATTAGAGAAGCAGGTGATTGTTAATAGACTGAGCTCCTCAATTATTCACCAGCTGACCACAAACGGCACATGGAGACATCAAAGCATCAAAGCACCACAGCTCCATCGTGGACAAGGAAGTCATCACATCACCTGTGCATGTTTGACATGATCACCTGCACCACTGACAGCTCACACACACACACGCGCGCGCGCACACACACACACCATTGTAGGAGACATGCATGGGCACAGACTGGCACAGCTCCTGCTACGTTTAGTAGTTAATGCGGCGTTCAGGTGACACACTGAGACAGGGAACACGCCGGACACACACACACACACACACACACTGCTGACATGGGACAAGCTGTGAGTGTGTGTGTGTGTGTGTGAGAGAGAGAGAGAGAGCGGGGGGGGGGGCACAAAGGGGACACAGGGAAGATGATGGCAAGAGAGAGAGAGAGAGAGAGAGAGAGAGGGGGGGGGGGCATAAAGGTGACACAGGGAAGATGATGGCAACTCACATAGTGTTTGGACGGGTTGCGCCTCTTCTCCACGTCCACGACTTTCACGTCCAGCACAGTCCGGAACTGCATCTTGACCCTGCAGTAGCTCTGCATGGAGAGGCAGGCGGCGGCGGGAGGAAGGCAGGCAGGCAGGCGGGGAGGGGAGGAGGGGAGGGGAGAGGACAGGCGGGCGAGCGGTCGGTCGGCCGGGGCCGGGGGGCCGGTGAGGCAGCAACTGCGGCGGCTCCTTCGCGTCTCACCGGGGAGGAATCACTGCAGTCATCGCCGTGTCTTCTATCGACTATTCGGCTCCACTGGAGGAAGAACCCGCGACCGCGACCACCTCCTCCTCCTCCTCCTCCTCCTCCTCCTCCTCCACTAGCAGCAGCAGCAGCAGCAGCAGCAGTGCCGGCCCGCCACCCTCCCTTCTCCCCGTCTCCCTCCTGGTTGACGCCGCCGAGCGTCGATGTGATCAGAAACTTATCGATAGTCCCACTCGGGAGTGCGCGCGCCGCTCGCTCCCGCGTCGGAACACGCGCGCACAGCTGTCGCGATTAGCCTGCAGACGCACAGTCACACACACACACACACACACACACACACACACACACACACAGTGGTGTTCGAGGCTAGCACCTTGGGGGGAAAACAGAAAAGAAAAAAAAAAGAAAAAAAAGTGAGGCGAGCTCCTTTGTGTCTGCTGAGCCGCACCACGCACCTGGAGGTGGAGGAGGTGAGCGGGGGACGGATGCGGCGTGTGGCCGGTTCATGCAGCAGCGCGGAGCGGCTCCTGAGCTCCAGCAGCAGCGGGCGCACACAGTGAATTTAGGGGGAACTGAGTGGGATGGGCTTCTTCTCACAGCTACTTGGAATTAAGCAGTGGAGGGGGGGGGGGGGGGGGGGGGGGCCTTCCAAAGGGAGTGCCTTCCAGACATGACATGATCCTACAGCCGATACACTGTATATGATGCATTCAGGGGCCCCTTATAACTTTTGAATGATACACAAATGTGTGGCCCCTTGGGGTGGGATGCATTGTCAGCAGCTGGCAGAGCCGCGTGTGGTCATTATAACTCTAAGAATAATAATAATCACAATGGTAATCATGATAATGGTCGTGGTGATGATGAGTTGGGTGACAGTCTCCAGGTTCTGAGTCATGAGCATCTTTCTGGCCGGAGACACGAGCGGCTGCAACTATGGATACAGATGTTCCAGCAGCGACCAATCAGCAGCCGCCTGTTCTACATGAGAGAGCCAATTAGCGGCCGAACACTGCCCCCCTGCGCACAGCACCAGCACACTGCTGAGCACACAGCCTGTGATTTACACCGGGGTATGGTTTTTTTTACATTTTAGTTCATAAAATGAAACAGCAGAATGATTTTAACATAGCACTAGTTCCACTGAGACCTGCTCAACTCCATTTAATCTGATTACAATAGTCCATTCATGTGTTTCCTCAGCATCAGGTTCAGTCTTTCCTCAGCGAGACTACTGAAGCCAATGAACCTTTAAAGGGTGCACACTTACCCTTATTGAGGTTGTTAACTCTTATGAGACTAAATGTGATACTATGGGTTGTACAAATACAATTTCACTGACCTATTAAAGGCGCACCTTATAGGGTTTCGTGGCATCTAGTGGTGAAGCTGCATAATGCGGCTGAAGAAGTAGGGAGAGTCAATGTTTGCTTTGAGTCAGGGGTGTCAAACATATGGCCTGCAGGCTGGATCAGGACCGCCAGGGTGTGTGATTCCGGCCGGTGGGATGATTTTGCAAAGGGTAAAAAAAATTAGATTACTATGCCGGGACACTAGGGGGAGCCGGTGCGGCGTGAAATTGGTGAGTTGGAGAGAAGAAGAGGAGGAGGAGTAGATTTAGTTTGTATTTGTCTCATAGACTGTCTGAATTAAATGATTTGTACTTTACTTTGTGCATAAACTTTTAATAGTTATAGCTGTGATTTAAACGTTGTATTCTAACTAATAAAAGGAAACAGTTCAGGCCTGGAGGTGACTCATCCCTGGAACCTGCTAAAATCATCAGAATACTGTATCACATCTGACATTTCCCCTGAGAAACAGACTATTTTCTTGAAATGTTAGGTTTATGAAATTACATAGCATTGCTGTTCTGTTAAATATTTTATCAGAGTATCTTAATGGAGACCAGCTTACTTACTCTAATAAAACACTGCATTCCACAATTTCCATCAACATTGGGCCCAAGTGACCTTTGGAAAAAAAAAAAAACCTTTGAAGCTCCACCTCATAATTATGTTACAACTGCAGTCCTTGAGGGCCCGAACACCCCAGGGGCCCTAAATGATCTGTGTGTCAGACGCTTTGTCAGATTGTCATTGAAAGGGTGTAATTCAATTTAGCTAAATTACTAGCCAGGCAAAGAAGGCATTTCTCCCAATGGCCCAATGACTGCAGGGGCCTTTAATTCTCTAGAGGTATGGCACATTAACTGTTTTTGGGGATGTCAAAAAAATATATGTTAATAATCAAGGTCCAGATCACCTGCAGAGCACTGTGGGTGTTGGCCCCGGGGACCCCTGCCTGACTGCGAGGATATTATTCATTGATTGTGACAGTCTAATGAAAAGGGGTTTCAGGTCAATACTGAGGTTACTGTAATGAAAAGTGCTCCTTCCTGATGATGTCATCGAGGTCATCACACTGTGAGGCACTAAAATTGAAGAGTGCTATAAAGGTCAATGTAAAAGCCCTATTAAACCCATCTCGTGCAGGCCCCCCGCTGTGCTGTGTAACTTTGAGGTCATGACTTATAGAGGACACCTATGTAAAAAAATAGTCCATTATGTTGATAAATACCAGTAGATCTTATACCTACATTGTATATATTCCTGAACTCATTACCAGTTAACCACCTCACACGGGCATCTTAATGTGGGTCTGTGGCTCACTCTTTGCCCCGAGGGCCCACTGGCAGGTTAATCATATTAAATGATGTAATGACTTTAAGCTGGGTCGTCCCCTATAACCTGATAGTGAGGGTCTTTATTACACATTCTCCCTTTAACACACCTCCTCATGGGAGCCCTTCATCATTATGCTGTTACTTTAGTTTTTCGCTTATATTGTCAAAGTGAATGTGTTAAATATTACTCAGCCAAAATGGTAGAATAATGTTAAACTCTTTACAAATACTATTATTGTGTGAGGGTGATGTTAACATGAGCGTGTCTACATGTTCATGTTTGTATGTGATGTGTACGTATATCATTAAAAGTGTATAATACATTTTAATGTGCATTTCTGAATACTTGAATCAGATTTGATACACTGCTGTATATCTTGTACTGGGTGATGTATCAGTTATGGCCTGGTCTATCTATAAGCATGGTATACATGAAAAAGATGGCTATTATGTACTGAGTTAACCATTGTAACAGTGTTGAAAAGGACAGTTTTCATCCTACATGTCCAGCACCTTTACTATAGGAAAATGGAGCATAGACGGGTCAGACATTGTGGACTTGGTGTAGATCTAACAACCTTCTGGTAAGAAAACAACCTAAACTACACCTGCATTAAATGATACTCAAAAAGAACTGTACCATTGTCATACGTTTATCTGGAGTAGTTCTACTGACATCATCACATGTATTTAGGAGGTAGGTAATGATTAGTGGGATGATCTGTCATGTAAGCAGCTATTGAAGGATCACATTGTTCATTTCATTCGCGGAGCACCGGAGCCGCTTAATACAGCAATAGATGAGGTGCAATCCCTCTCTCTCCTCATTATTTATTCACATAGGTAAACAAACTCTTTGGTCCAGCAAAGCAATGCATCACTGACAAACCAGATTTGCCATTTAAATAAATTGTTAGAAAAAAGATGACATCTTAATGTCTTACGGTCTACTTTCGTATAGCTTCTCTACGTCAGTGACTTGTTTATACACTCATCTTCCGCTTGAATCGGTATACTTGTCCAATAGCTCGCCAACACAAAGATCTATTCAGCCAGTCACATGGGACATGCAGACATTACATAGACCATCAGCTGAAGTTGATCATTTTGTGTAAACAACGTGATAGCCATCCATCCCTTCATCGTGATTATTGTTCCTAACCATTCTCATCGCTTCATGATCAGAGTACCCATCATGTGATGGCTCCTTCCAACAGGAAAAGGCTCCATGTCACAAGGTTCAAGTGATTTCAAACTACTTTCTCCAACATATAAATTTGTTCACTGTACTCACATGGTCTCCATAGTGTCCATGATCCCAATCCAACTCTGCACCTTTGGGACACTCACATCAAGGATGTGCAACAAATATGTGATGAAATCATGGCGATATGTACCAACCTGGTACTAGCGAGGTGCAGCCAATGACGTGACCAATAAACCTAGCATACTTACATAATAGAAAAGTAGTAACGTCAAATAGACCAAGTACGGAGGCTCATAATGTGCATAAAAACAAAAATCGCATTGATTTACTTAAACGCTTTGGTCGCTCACATTGTGAAGCATTAAGTCACGTTGCAGTCCACAACTCAGTGATCCCCCGTCCGTTGAGCTAAAACATGGTGTAGTGGTTGTCACTGGTGCTGACAATGTCACTGTTACACTCCAATGATCTGAGGACCATCTCCAGTGCTGCTTTGTTGACGTTGAGGCTGTGACTCTGCCTGACTGCAGACAGGATGTGCAGAATGTGGCAGCCCTTCTCTGCATCTACACACACAGGGGGACATGACTGTAAGCAACACACAGCTACTGTATACAACCATGCAAACCAAGATTACAGGGGGAGGAATTGATGGTGTTGCATTCTTTGATATGTCATTTAGGATTTGTCTCACAGTGCAACAACACATATTCATTTTCGCCAACAGAAGAACTTATGTTGGGCTGGCAGTGCAAGCAAGTGAATAGATTCAATTCTGAATCATTTCATCTGAAGAGTAACTATGCTATACTCAGGCTGATGGGATTAGTAAAGGTTTCCCTTTTTATATGCAATAAAACTATGTGTACTCACACTTTGGTCTTTTCGAGTCTTTGCGGATGATGTCTTTAACAGCTATGATGAGATCCTTATCCTGCACAGTCACCTAGTTCAAGAGTAGTAGATATAGATTCATATTCATAATAAATCATCACAGTAATAACCAAAGGAAATGGAGAGAACTAAATTCTAGATGTCTCTTACATAATAGACTTCATCCTGAGATCTGACCATGCGGTATATGATGCCCTCACTCTGTAAAAGCTCCAGTGTTTCCTTCACAAGCTGCCGTAGCTGCTGGTACCCAGACGGACCTGCCACAGGCTCCTTGAGGACACAAATGCAAAAGCACCAAAATGCAGCTTTGATTATAAAATACTGGCTTTTGATGCATTGTATATAGTCCATTACTGCAACATTTTTGAAGGATAAACGTATGTTAAGATATGACAGTGGTGAACCTGGTCAGCAGATGTTTGAGGCTGGCAGGAGATGAGCGGCTGCAGGAGTTCCTGAACATCGTAGGGTCTGAACTTGCTGACTGAGTGTTGTTTAAAGAAATCCAGAATGATATCTTTTGCCTTGTTGATGGGACTGATGACTGAGGCACTGAAAGGCAAACATAAAACAAGGTCTTAAAGGAAATTGAGCTAATGCTTAAACAAACATAAGACAAAGCCTTAGAGGAAATTGTTCAAATGAAATTGTTGCTGCTGGCCACCTAACTGACCTGCTTACCTGACCATGCTTCTACACCTATGTTTTATGTTACTTTTCTATCATTGTGATATTTGTTTAAATGTTAATCATTTTGTGTTAGTGTTGCTCTAATTTAGTGTGCATCTCCCTACATTGTTGCGGCCCGTGAGCTGGGTCTTAGCAGTCATCTAGGTTAAAGTGCAACAATCCACTATCACCAATTTCTAGTCATCCATCACCAATTCATCCAATTTACCAAATTCATCTGTAAACATGTCACTTTAGCCTGCAGTGTTTTTGTATTTTACTGTATTGTTTCTATTTTAACATTGTTTACATTGCACATTTTCTTTTCTTCTAAATGCACATCTTTCCAGCCTTTTTGCCATAGTACTTGACTATGTTTATTACGTTATAGTGAGCTGCCTTAACTTGAACATTTCCCCATTGAGGGATCAATACAAACGTTCTATTCTATTCAGTCTGTGAAGCGACTATGACAGTGCCATGCAAATATGTACATGGGACACATCATTTTCTTCCAGAACTGATTAGGTAGTACTACAGATAATCTAATTTGCATTCAAATTGTTTACCTTAAAGTTTTAGCAATAACATAAAACACTGGACAGTATGAGTGTTGTCTCAACAATGTCTCCCATTGTGTTGAATCATGTGATAAGAGATGGATGTCTGTACCCTGTAGCGCTGGGAGGCAGCTTGAATGGTTTGTCATAGAAGAGCCTGTATAGCTGAGGCACCTCCATCATCCATGTTATCTGGGCTGTCATCACAGGGTCATCCACCTTATCTGGGAACACACATGGACCCAGATACACACATGATGAATTGGCAGAGGACAGAGACAAATGTGTCTGTGCAATGTGAGCTTATGTGCATGAAGAAGACATGTAGGCCTTCGTGAGAGGGGACTGCAGTGCCACAGTGAGGAATGACCTTGATGGGTGCTTCAAGTGTGTGTGGGTGAGGACTGTGTGAACTGATGCATTTTCCTTTTGGAGATCATTTATACATTCCCTGGTTAAGATAATAACACATAGCAACATTCCAATGAGTAACATCGGTGTTTATAAAAGATCAAGCTAGCTGGTGAATCCGCAAACGTGGAGGAGGTGGCTCTATACTCACAGAAGGTGGAGGCCATGATCTCTCTCTGCTCCCTGGACGTCTTGACTGATCCTCGGACTCGGAGCAGCTCTCCGATCTCCAGGTTGCAGAGCTTCTTTTTGGCCTGTTGCAGCTTCTTCAGCTCAGCCACTGGATTGAAGCCTCCCAGAAATGTATCTCCTTCACCGGCTGGAGATGACAGAATGCAATGGAACATTAGTGTGGTTCCTTGTAGTTGATAATTACAGTATATCCAATAACACTGAATATACTAGTGCAGTGCTTCTCAAGCCGAAGGGTGTCATGTCATTTGGTATGCGTGTCATTTTTATAATCAGCAAAACGGATGCCATAAACATAATACATATATGTTGTTTCTTTTACGTTTATACATGGCCTAGCATTATAAGAGATCATATTAATTGTGTACTGATTTGTCAAAGTGTCAGTGCACCAGTGCTTCCTCTCATGTGCAGCTCTGAGAATCAATAAGCAGTTTACAATTAGAAAAACACCTGCAGAGCCACCTGTGCCAGGACCCTCCTCCTCCTTCAAAAAATCACTTTTCCAGCACATGCAGTTGATAACACCAGTACCATCATCCACTGTGAAAAGAGGGGAGGAGAATACAAGGATCATTATGTGTAATTTTGACACAGACACACACACACATGGAGCTGGCTGTTGAAATATCAGTATCACCTCCATAACAGAAAAAGTCATCTCTTTCTCTCCTGTAAACCACTGTCCCGAGTACATCAACTTTAAAGACTGGACGTGAGTTGTAGAAGTAAATACCTGTGAGATATGAGTGGAGACACACACACACACACACACACACACACACAATACAGAGCATTAATCCAAGAGTTAATTCAAATCAACTTCATTGAATAGATTATAATACTGAGAAGCTAAAGTTGTCCTTTATGGAACCCTTAGTACAACTACATGAACAGTTTACATGCTTGACAATGTTGTGTGAAACCCCCAGTGGACGAATTTAACATAGTACTTAATCTAAAAAAAAAAGTGCAGTTAATGTTTTCCTTCTTATTGTCACAGTGTGCAAAGTCATCCTGCGGGTCGGATTGGACCCTCTGGTGGGCCGGTTCTGGCCCACAGGCCGTACGTTTAACACCCCTGATCTAGGAGAAATACTGGTAGCCTTGACCAAACAAAAAACCTCAAGTGGTCTTTAATTTGTCTATTCTGGGGGCTTCTTTCAAAACATGGTGGTACAACTAATTCCAGGGGAAAAGAAAAGAAAAGTTTACCCATTCAGATGATTATACACATAAATACAATTATACCATATCTCTTTTTGAAGGTAGAAATGTAAGTCATTACACCCAAACTGTACCTTTGAACTTAGTCACTTAAAGGTGCACCTGTGTACAGTGATGATATGCCAACATGGAATGACACCAAACCAGGAAGTAAAAGGGATTCATCCAACTGACTGAAATACCAAGTTAGAGAGTTGCCTTTAATGTTGGAGTAATAATCAGACATGGAATGGAAATGTTGATATCAAAGACAAAGGGAAAGAGTGGGTCTCTGTTATGAGTCTGTGAGAGCGGTGTTATTACCTGGTACCTGTGTGGACTCGGGCATGCTCAGTATGTCTCTGACATACAACCTGACGAAGGCACAAAACATCGGGTCGAGTCCCCACATGATAGAGGGCAGCTCCTCTGCTTCACCCACGGCAGTCGCCTGCATCGTATCTTTAGAGCACAACTTGATCATTTACCCATGGTCCATGTTTCCTCCACCGACGCCGTGTTGTGCTAACACTAGGTAGCCACAAAGCTAACTTGCTACAGCGTCTTGAAAAGAAGCGAAGACGTTTGTCACGTGATAAAAGTTAAACCGCTGTCAACTAGCATTTAGTACATTAAGTTAGCTAATCAATAGTTTGACAAACACGCCACGTGACAAGACAAAGCCGTAGCCGTAGAAATGCGTGGATCCATCTCATTGTTCGTTAAAGTATGCAGGTATTGCCCTATTAATTGCGCGTTCATGTCGCGCAATGCATTATGGGATGTGTAGTTTCGGGAATGTAAATAACCATGGTCGTAGTGCTTATTGACTAAAAATTGGCAAGTGAACGCAACAGCACAATGGTAAACGTATCTTATAGCATCATGGACGCAGCGGCAACATCATACTTTTAAAATGTGATACACTTTGTTGTGACTTCTTCAAACGTGCGTTCTGTCGCCCGGGCACACGGAGGCAGCAGAGTGCAGCAGAACACAGACATGTCCGCGCGCAGGCACAACACGAGGGGCACGGAGAGAAAGAGCTGGTGCTCTCGCGCACCCGCGTGAACGCGCATTGACACTAAATCCGCTAGATTAGTAAACGCGTCCCACGGACACGGGAAAGATGACTGTTTTAACACTTTTCAAGAGTGTGGATATATGGAATAACGGGACCTGGATTCACCTCCGTGGACATTGATGACAGAGCGTGTGGAATATACGAGTTTGGAAGGACAGCTGACTTATCTCCTTGCTCTTTCTTGTGGCTGAGGAAAGAGCCCACAGGGGTTGTCGGGCTGAGTTAGAACAACGGAAAGCTTCTGTGGCTACTTTGGTTGAAACTTGAGCCTCGTTTTTGCGATTTTCAGTGGATAGAAAGAGTTTATGTAATGGTGTTATTGTTGGCGTAGCGTTTGACAATGACCCATGGTTCGCGGAGGAGCTCTTCTGTGGTGGACTGGTCACAACAGTCAAAGGCTAAGCTAGGTTTACATCCTAACTCCTCTGGAAGCCCCGCGCCGTGTTGACCTCACTCTTATGTCACTTCAGTTCGGGAGCTCCTCGTCGCTCTAAAGTGATTTCCATTACCCCCCTGTGGATATTGTGACTGAATGAACCCGGACTCACCATGTCATTTTTTAATTTCCGAAAAATCTTCAAGCTGGGGGCGGAGAAGAAGAAGAAACAGTACGAGCATGTGCGCAGAGACGAGAACCCAGAGGAAATATGGGATATAGTGGGTGAACTGGGAGATGGGGCCTTTGGGAAGGTGTTCAAGGTAGGTGAACCCCCCCCCCCCCCCCCCC
>JAFBJT010093591.1:0-10760 GCA_016785325.1 Chascanopsetta lugubris
TGTAGGTATTCTTTTTTTCACAATTTCCCCTATGGAGATGAAGTTCTATTATTATTCTCTTCTATTTCAGCAAATATGTGTGAGAAAAATACATCCACCTGTACACAACCTTATATGCTTAGGAATCTGCCTTGGTGCAAATAAAACAATTATTTTTATTATTAATCCAAAAAATATATATATGGTGGTTGATGGAAGTCTTTCTCAACCATCATCTCACAGACATGGAGCTTGACAGGGGGACACCGCGCTGTTCCATCATTTCATATCATCCCTCGCTCTTGATCAATAGAATGTTAAACAGCTCATTTGCATATATGGGCTCACAAAGCACAACTTTAAAGCCTTCTCACTCACCTCCAGGCGTTTGATCTGCGTCCGCTCGAACTCCATCTTGGTCTCCAGCTCTCGGATCTTGGCCTCCTGGCGGCTCACCAGGGACTTCTCCACCATGGACTGCTCCTGGAACTCCAGTTGGCTCTGTAGCGAGTGAAGCTGGAGAACAAGCATGCACTTGTAACACGGACATAAACAAATGGAATCATCCCTCGTGCGTTCGTTCCATCCTTATTGTTTCTCTTCTCCTAACTGATAAGAAAAAAAGAAGCTAAGTCACAGCAACACTAGCCCACAAGGCAGCGTAGCCCCTAATGAGGGAGGGTGCAACTAAGACATGTGGAGGATTTTTGGATTTCTCCACTGATAGTACAACAGAGACCAGCTTTTCTTTTCCCTCCCTACCGGAGATGAGATAACCATTTCAAGGTCAGACACTTCAGATGGCTATCGCTACCTTTTCAGGTGGGATTTGAACGGTGCCTTGCAGCTCGCTGCGTGTCTCTCTAGAGCGGCCAAAAATGATTCTGATGGCTGAGAGGACCAAATCCTTCGCACATTCGCCCAGATCGGAATGGATTCGGGCTCTGCTGTGTGAAATGATATCTGAGACGCGTTCTGCTTAGTGACAGATGAGATTCTGTGAATCAGCACTTCGAGGAAAACACACCAATGACGGTCCATTTTAGCCTGAGTGTGTATAATTTGCGCATAAGCACACCCTGAATACACAGCCTCAAATCCATGTAGCACAGAAATGCATTAAGAAATAACATATTAAAGTACTCTACTAGAAACAGTGGAGCACTAATACCATTAGATAAGCACGATTGCTCTCACATAAGACCTACATTTATGCTGCACCTGAACCATTTTGTCGACGAGATGAATATAAAGTTGACTAAATCAATCAGACAAGCTGCATTGTGCGCTAAGGTCAGCGAGCTAAAACGCTAACAATAACAATGCTGATGTGACGATGGTTCATATTGGACATGTTCACCATTTAAATTTATATGGTGGCAATATATGCCAAATTTCAAGAAAATAAAAAGAGTACATGACAGAGCATTTGGGCCATGTTGAAAAATATCAAACAATGTGAATGAGGTTCTAATTGAGATGAAAGTCATGATACTATAATAAAAAGTGATCATATAAAGAGAGCAAAATATAATGAAATGGGAAAAGGGAATCTCAACACAAAGAAATTATACTCGTAAATGTATCAATTAATTATATTGATGTTATCTTGATATTATCTGAATTTTATGACTGTATCCCATGATGTCTTGAGTCAAGTACAGACTTTTTTCGTAATAACTTGTGATCATTGGTTTCGCAATACTAATTGCAAAGATTCCATTAGTATTCTGTCATAATTGATTCGAATTTAATGGATGGGATGTTAAAATGGGTGTTCAACTGAATACGTATTATTCTGCGTCAGCGTGTCTAACTGACACACCCACATACATTGTTGTCCACACAAGACACAGCCTTCATATAGTGTGATATGTGAGCATGCACGTGACCATGGTGACGAACAGATTGAAAAGACATAATCCCACACTGACTCTACTATCAACAAATGATTCTGTTCATATGTGAGAATGATATAATTGATGAATAATCAAATGTCTCCTTCATTAAACATGGTTTAAGGTTTTGCCTGGATTTTTAACATCCACTGATGAATCTTGTGACAAATAAACAAACCTCACTACCTGACCACATTTTCATACTTATATAATCAAATGCCACCTTTCCACTGAAATATGCTCATATCTTTGCATATTAATAATTCAGTGGCACTGAAACAGCTGATGAGAAACTCATATTAGAAATATAACTGAGAGATGCTGCTGTGTCGAGCTGAAAAAAGGTTCCATCCTTTACATAATGAAGGATACGTTAAAAAAAAGGTGAAAGAACTGTTTCTCTCCTCAACATAAACATCTTTGCAAATTGCTGCGATGGGAATGCAAATTAAAAAATGTCATCCAATTCATATCTTCTTGGGGCGGGTCACAATTATCCAAGAGATGTTTGATGTGTTGGGGGCCGTGATCAAAATCTTCTACGTACCTTCTCTTGGATCTCCTGCTTCTCCTTTGTTGCATCCTCCAGCTGAGCCTGCAGGTCAGTGATCTGGCTCAAGTCTCTGGCAGACTAACACACAAACACACAGACACAAGAAGATACACGAAGTCAGTCAGCACAAAATTATGGTATATTTCTGTGTCAGCATTTTAAGCGTATTTTTTAACGCCTCCCTCGAGGCCTCCCCGCCCCTATATAAGAATAAAGGGCTCATTCTAAGTTAATGGAAAACAACAATTAGCACATTCGTGTGATGATATAATCATAAAAACATCAGTAGAATCATTTATATTCAGTTGCCAATATCTCACACAATGAACCTTTAAGTTGTAAACACATTCAATTCAATCAAATTCAATTCAATTCAATTCAATCCAATTTTTTAAAAGTTTTAAACTAATTTATACAACTATACTTCAATGAAATATTATGGGCTACATAATGGGCTACATTCATGGGCTGTATATAGCTCATGGCCATACATCAAGCTTCAAACCATCTTAACCCCCCCCCCCCCCCCCCCCCCCCCCCCACCTAGTGCCACCAGCGCCGATTTGGAATGGGACACTGGAGACTATCTTCAAATCCATGCTGAAAGTAAACCTTTAAAAGTGCAGTGTGTAAGACTTGCTGACATCTATTGGTGATGTTGTATCCATGACCTCGCCCTTCCCTTTCCAGCGTGCAGGAGAACATATGAAAGCCCTCAGTTGCCAGTAAAGCTCAGAAGATATTTAGTTTGTCCGCTCTGGGCAACTGCAAAAAAACATGGCGGCCCCCACAGGGAGGACCCGCTGCTGATGTTAATATGCATCAAAGGTGAAAAGAGTGTCATACCTTCAGGTGATTATACATTTGTAAAGATGACACCACTGAATTGCACAAAATAGGAATTAGGGTGTGTTTGCCCATATGGACATTCATTATGTATAATGCATATCAATGGTTAATGAATTCAACATATCTGCACCTAATCATTTGTCAGTTGATGTGGTGTAGAACAGATTGCAGCTCCCCGACTGCAGCACACACACTGTGTTCAGAGGAGAGTTTGTCCTCCAAACCACAAAGCCACTGCACTTTCCACATGCAGAGAGGAACGGAATATTAATGTCCGTGTCAGAGGTGGTTTAACATAATGCTCAACAAGAAAAAGAAATATTTAAAAGCAGTGTTTTAATTTTGCGTGACAATGTGATCTGTGTCCATCAAGTGGCTCATTCCGGAGTGGTAAGGATGAATTAATAATGCAGGGGAGGTTATAATACATTTTTGAGGGCTTTTGAGCAGTGATGCTCAGTGAGGCATCGGGCGGGACTAGTTACCTGGGCAACTGCAGCCTTGTGTTTCTTCATCAGCTCATTCATGTCCTCCTGATCCTCCTCCATGCGAGACTGCAGGTCATTCTTCTCCCTCTGCAGACGGCTGAGCTGCTCCTCCAGCTGTGGGATGGCGAGAGAGAGGGAGAGAGAGAGAGGGAGGGAGAGAGGGAGGGGAATGCACACATACATTAGTTTAGAATGACGGGATTTATTCATGAGCTATTGAATATGATAAATGGTCATTAGCAGGCCGGGCCGTGGCAGTCCTGGAATTTCATCTAATGGCGATGAAACACAATCTGGACAGGGTTCTGGCTGGAGGATGAGACCAATTGAAGATAATCAATTGGCTCATTTAGGCCGGGGGAGAAGTGCAGCCAGTGCAGCATACTGGTGATGTCCTATTTAGAGTTCATCCTCCTGTGTTCGGTAAAAGGGGGGTGGGGTGGGCGGGCGGGTGGGTGGGGGGGACCCCGGGTGCCTCGATATGCATCCTCTCATCTAAGACATTTACGAGACCCTTCCCTTGCCATAAACGCTGCAATTAACAAGCAACACTCAGGCACACAGCACTCCGCGTGCCGTCCCCGGAGACACAAACATCCCCCAGTCTCTGAATCTGAAATGCGGGCGGCGCTTCTCAGGAGACAGCCATTAATGAGCACATGAGGAAAAAAAAAAACGAAAAAAAATTCAACAAAGCTTATTTATCCATTAGGGCAAAATGTTGGAAATCAGACACATGCCATGGGCCATTTATTATTTTAATATCCCACCACAGCTTGATGATGTGTGCATATTAATACTCGAGCCCCCCGCTGCATTTTGAAGAGTTGAACAATTTGACAGGCACAGGCACCATCTATTAAACACTGTTTTGTCGCTCTGGGTTTCATTTGCCCAAAAAAAAGGAGATGATGGAAATCAAACAATTTCCTCTCTGTCAAAATCCTGAAATGAAAAGGGGGCAAAAGCTCACCGACATCTTGGCTTTGACCACATCCTCCATTTGGATGTGAAGGTCCTCTATTTCCAGCTCCATGCTCTTGCGAGCCTTCACCGCCGCCGCGCACGTGAACTCTGACTCCTCCAGCTGCGAGGAGACAGGAAGGAGGGGAGAGGGCAAATGTGAAGGAGGACAAGATCAAGGACACGGCTTGGATATGTCGAACCTGTGACTGTACTTTCTGTTTGTGCCTGAATCAGACACCGAACCCGTCCCCATGTTCCTACTTGATTTTTGAGCTGGGCGATCTCCCTCTTGCTGGGGGCGTTGCTCTTCAAGTGGTCCAGCATGATCTGAGCATCGGCCAGAAGGACCTTAGTTCTCTTCAGGTCCTTCTTCAGCCTCTTCTCGCCCTCCACGTCCCTCTGACTCACCTGGGCAACAAAACACTCGGTTGTTTGTGTTTCCCACCTTCCTCCAAAGATTGACAGAACCTCTCCAGACACGAGAGTGGTTTCTCTCCAATCGGAGGGAAGTGGTCCACACTGAATCGCTCGGTGGCGGAGCGGCGGGGCGGAGCGATGGGAGTTACCTGGTCATGGGCGTTGAGCAATTTGGTCTCCAGCTCTCGTCGCTCACGCAGCACTTTCTGTTTGTCCTCGTACTCCTCCTCCAGCTGCACCTCCATCTGTTTCAGCTGCAGGACACATGCGCGGGTGATCAATGGCAGACACAGCGTGCCATCAGGCATCCTGACATGGCTGCTTTCACACAGCAGGAACACATGCATCCACCACAGACAGCCCGCAGAACAAAGTCCAGTCTTTGTGTTCAATTACTGCACCGAAGACCTTCTCCGCTCACCTTCTTACTGCAGGATCGCCTGATCTCATCCACCTCTTCGTCTTTACCCTCGATATCTTTGGAGTGATTCTGCCGCTGCTTCTCCATCTCCATCTCCAGCCGCAGCTTTGCCTGAGAGCACGATGTACACAAACTGAATATAGCACACAGAAAGTTGAATTTTCGTCACTATTTTTCCTAAAAGTAGTTATCTAAAGTGAGAGACTGGTAAGATTTAAAGGTGCAGTGTGTGTGATGTATCCGTCACCTCACCCTCACCCTTCTGAGCATGTAGGAGAACCTATGGTAGCCTTCAATTGTCATTAAAACTCAAGAGATGTGTCGTATGTCCACTCTGGGCAACTGTAAAAACATGGCAGCCTCCAGAGAGAGGACCCCCTCCTCACGTGAATGTACATTAATGGGCTCATTTAAGGGTAATGGGGAAAAAAATAAAACATGTAGGTGATTATTAATCAACGAAAATGTCGGGATTGAATTGTTTTGTAATATTTTAGAAGTGACAAAAATGACAAAAATATCAAACATCGCACCTTTAATTGTATTACATTACAGAGCAAGGTGGTAAAAGGATAAAGGATTCAAACTATTCTTGTGTTACAGTGACATTTGACTATTGGGACACCCACAGCTAATATCGGATTCTAAGTAACAACTGGTTAAACAAGAGAGAAGAACATTTCTTGAAGGTCAGTGCATGAATGTCAAATTTAAGAGGCTGCAAACGCCTTTGATTTTGACCTTTGACACCCAAAGTGCATTCGTGTCTTCCTTTGTCCAGAGAAGATTTGTGTTAAAAAGGAAGAGTTCCTGAAGTATTACACTCAATTCAAGGTGCAGAAGTATAATTATTCGGGGTGTAACGGTACACACAAATCTCGGTTCGGTACGTACCTCGGTTTTCAGGTCACGGTTCGGTTCATTTTCGGTACATTATGGGAACAAAATGCAAAACATAAACAACAACAAACTGCGTTTGTACCAATGTCGTTTTCTTCTTGTAGCACTGATACTCACACATGTCATATGAGAGGCCCCAAACTTAGAGAAAAGACGCCTTTGGAGTTCAAAAGTTGAACTTAAGTTTGGAATTTCTCTAAATTGCTGCCGTAAACCAGTCTGAAATTAAGTGTATTAAGATTTATGATTTATTATCTCCTTTAATAATTCATTATTCCAAGAGAAATAAAGGCAAAAGAAACAATTTTGGCATTTTATTTTGAAAGCAGAACTGGATGCGTTCATTCGCGTCAATCTGAGACGCCAGAATGTAGGCTCCCTTGACAGCAGACTCGGGTGGTGCCCTTTCGAGTGGGTTAGCATGTTTGTTGTTAGCTGATCTCGGCTGAACAATGTCCGCTGTCATTTTACGCACTCGTCTTTCTGCGTTGCAATACTCAACTGGGAAGCCGAAGTGTTCCCAAGCAGCAGACTTTAACGACGAGGGAGGGTCTTCAAGCTCTGCTTTCTCTCAACAATAAGCAGCTTCCGTTCCGGCGGAGGTACCAGATCGCCTCGGGTGCTGCGTGACGTCACGCTTTATGTTTGGCTTTTCTTATGAGCGACGGCAGCGCGAGCAGATCCGACCGGTAGCTTACACAGGGAACTCGCCAGTGCACAGCCCTGTACCGAACCCAGCGTCATGTACCCAACCCCACGTCCCATACCGACACGGTTCAGTAGGAATACATGTACCGTTTACACCCCTCAGAATTATTCAAATTACACCCACTGGTATTAAACACTACATCTGCAACCCCCCCCCCCCCCCCCCCCCCCCCCCCCCCCCCCCCCCCCCCCCCCCCCCCCCCACACGCACACACACACACACCCGTACCTGCTCCAGCATCTGGATGGTTCCGGCCTGTTCGTCCAACTCCTCCTCCTGGTCCTTCACCTTGGCCTCCAGGTCCCGGAGTTGCTTCTTGACCTTGGCCAGTGACGCCTCGTCCTTGGACTCCTGGGACGACATGTCGTGCAGTTCGGCCTCCAGCTGCTGGATCTTCATATTCACGGCACACAACTCGCCGTCCTTGTCCTGTGGGTCGGAGGAGACACGGTGAGGCAGCACATCTGGAGCGGCCCAGTTATGTCACGCAGAGTGGAAGACTCCTGGTGCCCGGGAGAGGACATATCGGGAGTGCGGTTCTGTGCAGTGTCTCACCTGCAGCTGCTGGCGGAGGTTAAACATCTCACCAGTCATTAAGTCTTTCTCTCGAGCCAGTTTCTCCCTCTGGCTCCTCTCTCTCTGCACCTCAGTCTGAGACTGGTTCTGCTCCAGGTCGAACCTGAAACACACACACACACACACACACAGTGCACAACTCAGCACAATTCTACATATACCATGGTGTCATAGAACTCTACCAAGCTGACATTCAAAGGCGGATATAGAAGCTATTAAATCCTCTCCCCATTTCAATTTAGGAGTTTCAGTTTTATATCCTTTATGTTTGACATCCTGGTGTCCTTCAAAAAAATTAGACAATCTTTTACTTTGCTATTCTGCCAAATTTGGACGCTCACCCCGGGTCCAAGCCGTTAAAAATAAATGTCTACTGAAATGTCATTCGACCTCGCTGGAGGGAATCCAGACGGACTTTTGTAGCCAGAACCCAAAAGCTCGTGGATGTTAATAGGTATTTTGACCGCATGAGACATCTCGGCAATATCTTGATATTTCATGTGACATGAATTGAACCCAGTGTCCTTAAAGGTGCAGTGTGTAATATTTGGAGACATCTAGTGGTGAATCACCTCACCCTCACCCTCCTGAACATGTAGGAGACTTTCCCCTGTCATTAAAACTCAAAAGATGTTTAGTATTTCCACTTTTACTCCTCCTGAAAATATACATTTATGGATCATTTAAGAGTAATCTAAATAAAATGAAATTTTAAAACATCGTAAATTCATGAAAATGTCAGTATGTAATTGTTTTATAAATATGTCTTAGAAGTGACAAAAAATGACCGTAATCGTACACACTGCACTTTTAAGTGAGTGCCGCCAGACTTCTCTTTGTGCAAAAATCTGTATAGGTTTGGCAGACCGCTCTGGGAAACCGGGTGTGTCCATGAGGAACGTGCAGCAGATGCAGGACAGCATGTAATAAGGGCCGTCGCTGGCATCAATATGCTGTGAACAAAAACATGTGACTCCGCCTGCTGCAACACCCGTCACCGAAATGCTCCAGAGATTTGTCAGATGTTGTGAATGCGTCTGAGAGGAGGATCCCCTGCTGTGTTGTTCAAGTGTGAACAGTAAAACTCCAGAGAAGCCAGAGCTGGAGGTCCTGTGTGAGTACAGGTGTTGTGAAGCTCTCTAATTACAATGTGGGAGCGGGCGTTTAATCAAAGAGACAGTGTCTAGGATTTAGTGACATGAATGGTGAAGTTGCATACTGTAGCTGAATAGTCAAAATTCCAATTCATATTTGAGGCGCAGTGTGTAAGACATCTAGAAGTGAAGTTGCATGTTGTATCCATGGGCTCATTTAAAGGTGCAGTGTGTAAGATTTTGTTCATTTTGTCACTTCTACGAATATAACAAAACAATTTCATGCTGAAATGTTTATGAATCTATAATCACCTAAATGCTTTATTTTTTTCCCCATTACCCTAGATGAGCCCTTTAATGTATATTTACATGGGGAGTAGGTCCTCTCTACGGGGGCCGCCGTGTTTTTAAAGTAGCTTTTGAGTTTTAACAACAACTGAGGGCGACCATTGGTTCTCCTGCATGCTCGTAAGGGTCAGGGTGAGGTGATGGACACAACATGACACTTCACCTCTCGATGTCACCGAATCTTACATATTGTATACATATATTAAAGGTGCAGTGTGTAAGATTTGGTGACATCAAGAGGTGAAGTTGCATGTTGTATCCATCATCTCAACCTCACCCTCAACTCAAAAGATGTTTAGTAAGTCTAGTCTGGGCTACTGTAAAAACATGGCGGGCCCCATAAAGAGGACCTGGTCCTCGTGTAAATATACATGAATGGGCTCATTTAAGGGCAATGGGGGAAAAATCTAACATTTAGGAGATTATAAATTCATGAAAATGATAGTATGTGATTGTTTTGTGATATTTTAGTTAAGTTGCATAAATGACGAAATCTTACACACTACTCCTTTAAATCTCAAAAGGCATTCACTTTGTCTATTCCGAGCGATCGAAACAAGATGGTGGTGGAATATGGTGGATCTGCTCCTGATGTGATGATAAAGAGCTCGCGCTGAGGTAACGAAAAAAAAACCCACCTCAGAATTGGGTTATTATAAATGCATAAACACCTGAACGTCACACACAGTATTTGTATTACAGTGTGATGACTGCATGTATGAATATAGAAAATACAACATGCCGAGTCTGCCCACTGAATATCCAGCCACCATACGACCTCAGTTCTTTTTATTTCATACCTACGAGCCCGGCGTCATCTCTGCACTGCCTCTATTACAGCCTCCACTCTTATCAGCTTCCATTAGCCTTCAATTTACAATTGGGTTGTAATAATGTGCAAAATGTTTTCTTCAATTGTCCGGGTCAGAGGCACTTATGGCGAGTGAACTTAATAGCGATGTGTTTCATGCTGTCAGCTTGTTGTAATTCCCTGTTTTTTTTTTTGTTTTTTTTCTCCTCTCCTCTCGTCTCTGAAGCGCAGCTGAAAATAATTTCACCCACAGAGCATCTTCAATTAACCACAGGGGAGAGATCACATTCTGCCACAGCGATCGCTTCTCAAGTGCTTAAAGTCTGAGTCATTTTCTCGGGCTAATGCAATTCCACAGATTACAGAACAACTCAGTCACTGTTCGAATTAAAAGGAAACTTCAGCGCTTTTTTTGTTTTTTTTGTGCAGAGAGGGAGCACAGACGCAGCAGAGGGTCATTTGTTCGCTGTAATGTGCATCGCTGAAAGACAAAAAGGGGACGGGCAGGACAATGATCTGGACAACCAAACAGAGAGATGAGGGGGATGCGGTTGGGACTGACTTCCTCTGTTTCTTCTCCAGGTCGTGGTTGCGGCTCTGCAGCCCCTCCAGGTGAAGCTTGGTGTCCTGCAGCTCCGCTGCCAGTTTCTGGCACTTCTTCTTCAGCTGCTGCACAGCGCGCTGCACATCCTCATTATCTGTCTGCAGATCAGCCAGCTGTAACACACACACACACACACACACACACACA
>JAFBJT010093592.1:0-12381 GCA_016785325.1 Chascanopsetta lugubris
TGTGTAACACAGATCCGTGTGTAACACAGATCCATGTGTAACACAGATCCACGTGTAACACAGATCCATGAGGAATTTCTAATTGTGAAGATAAAGCAGATTTCCCTTTGTGTGTGTGTGTGTGTGTGTGTGTGTGTGTGTGTGTGTGTGTGTGTGTGTGTGTGTGTGTGTGTGTGTGTGTGTGTGTAGGAAAAAATCCTAATTTGCAAAACAGTTGATTTGCTTTCTGTCATCTGAACTCGAGCAAACTAAAAGGGAGACAACATGGACCTGATGACTAAAGACTGGCCCCTTTAACAATGTGCTTCAAAGCAAAGGAGCTCGACGTGATCAGAGAGAACCACCAGGTTTCTCTTGGTTTGGAATTTGCTCTTTAATGTCAGTGAGAGCTGATTTTAAACGTTTAGTTTTGCTGTGAGCATCCTGGAGATTTGTAGAAAAATAATTGAATTCAATCCTCAGACTGGTTTTTCAACATGGCGTCTCGGTGTTTGTCAGACTACATCAGCCTGTGAATAGAAAGAGACAGATGTGAGTGTTTGTCCTTGATGTCAGGTCACAGTCACAGTCCAGTTCCATCTCAGATCATCTCCGTCATGGAGAAGAGACTACGGGCTGTCACTGACTGAGCTCACACACACACACACACACACACACACACACACACACACACACACACACGCACTTACACATGGCTCGTCACAGGAAATACACACAACATCGCTCTTCCTTTGCTTTGCATACAGCATCGAGCTTTTATAAAAAATATATCATTTATCACATTCGCGTCTGTAAAGATGTCATTTAAACGTTTATCATTACAACCATTTGTCCTTTGAACATGACTATAGTTCCGTCCTGTCCATGGCTTTCGTTTGCACGTGCGTAAATACGAAGAACAATTTATACACATGCGACTTGTAAAGCAACTTGTAAACACGGGATTCTCTTCCCCAGAGAGCAGAGCATAAATAATGTGCATCCAGAGAAAAGACTGGAGAGAAAAGTGGGAATGGACAGTGAATCAGCTGCAATGACCGCGTTCACACACCGGACACGAATGGAGGGTTAGGTTTTGGGGGGGGGGGGCGGGGGGACCAATGATGGTAGCCAGGTCAGCGCAGGGGGACGGGCGGCGAACGACCCGGTACAGCTGAGACGTGGAGTCTGCGCTTCACACTCGCTGCACGGGATTCACGGGTCACTGGAGTGAGCGACTCGCGCCGCTGAGGGCATTCAAAACTTTATTACAACACTCTCTGAGGACCACGTTCTCGAACATAACAAATACAATGTATTTGAAAACAAATACAAGGTTGAAACAAAAATGTAAACTAGCGAAGGAGTAAGCAAGGAAACGTTGCATTCATAAGCAAACTCATAAATAGCTTAAAGTTAGCCGACATTTCTGAGTTTGTTTGTCGACACGCGGGTTCCAGACTTGCAGCACTTTCTGTATCATTATTCTTTGGTTACATATATATATAAATATATATATATATATATAAAAACATATATATGTATATAAATACATATATACATATATGTTTCACTGACTTCCCTCACAGCTAAAGATTTGTCAAATGTATTTCAGTGTTTCGTCAAACGCTCCAAGGTTGAAAATTGGAAATTTTCTGCCACTTGTTTAAAAAAACATCTTAAAAAGTTCTCACACTGAAAAAGGTTGAGGTGACACGGGTCCTTGACCTCACACTCAGTCTGCACTGCCCCTGTGTTCGGTGAAGCATAAATCAAATCTGTACTTACCGTTGCTTACATCCTCACTTCAAGTTCCAAAATATAATACTGCTTTTAAAGGTAAACTTGCATTTCATTTTCCATCTATTTACATTTGCATTTTCCAGAATATTGCTTTTTATCAACGCATCAGAGAGTAAACAACACATTTCCAGGTGGCGGAGTCACGCAGAGCTCCCATCGATGGCAGTGTTTGCTGTTTCCATCACGTGATAAAGAAGTGAAAATACTTTTGAGTCCGATGCCGCGCGATGACGATGGACACACACACACACACACACACACACACACACACACACACACACAGAGTCTATTGCAAAGCTGAATTTCCCGTCACTGTCGAAACTTCTGCGATTGCGTTGTTGACGCCAGGCTCCGTTTTGACAGCGCTGTGTGTGTTGGTGTGCGTGAGCAGCGTCACCGTTGGCTGGCCATTGTTCTCGTCTGTGGCGACCTCACGGGAATCCAGAGCCGGGTTGCCGGGACTGGCTTTGCCCCGACGGCGGCAGCAGCAGAGAATCCTGGCGCAGGGCCGGACCAGCGCCCGGTGGAGGCCGCGCCGAGCGCTCTCGCTGACGAAGCAGTAGAGGGCGGGGTCGGCCACGCAGTTCAGGGAGGTCAGCAGCAGGGACAGGTGGTAGGAGTTAAAGATTCCTATGGAAATAAATGGAAAACGCACCATGTGGTTAAGATTCACTTACACACACAACGTTTTCCAGGGCGGGAACCATACTTGCAATAAAGTTGCAGTCCCGCTCCAGCAGGGTGCGCACTAACAAGAAGACGTGGTACGGAGAGAAACAGACCAGGAAGATGAGAATGGTGCTGGTGACCAACTGTCTGATTCGTATCTTCTGATCGGGCTGCGTCCCGGCACTGCGCCCTACAGCCCGGAGGACGCACAGGTAGCTGACCTGGACAGAAGAAAGGATCAATGGTACATTCATTCATTTTTAAAAGTATATAAATATACATTTTTAATGTAAATAGGTTAGAAATGCCCACGTACTGATAGAACGACCAGTGGGAACACAAAGCCCACTGTGAAGCGGTAGTAGTTGATCGGATACTCCCACGGCTGCATGGGGTAGTGCTCGAAGCAAACCGATTGGTTCTTGCGATCTCTGCTCACTTCTTTGTGGCGGAAGAAGACCACGCCCACTGCGAGCTCCTTCAGCCAGATGAGCAAACTAATCAGCCATGCGGATTTCATGGAGCGCACCGACGCAAATCTGGAGGTTTGAAGAGGAGCACAAAGGTCTCAGTGATGATCAACGCTGGTTCAGATGCTCGGGGCTTTGATGTCTGACCTCAAAGGATGGACCACGGCCAGGTACCGATCCAGACTGATGCAGCACAGGAAGCCGATACTGATGTAGATATTCTCATAGAGTAGGAATCCACACAGCTGACACAACCATTCCCTGTGCCGCCAGTCATCGTCCTGAGGAAACACACTCACCTTTTACATCAGGTAAATCGAAGAATCGGTTCATGGTTTCGCACGTAATTGCATCTAATGCACATGAGGATGAGGTGGACTCAAACAAAGTCCTTTGAATAGTGAAATAACAAATACGTTGCAGTCAGATCAACCGGTTGCAGCTGTTATCTGTGACAACGTGGGGAAACGAGGGGTTTGGAATTTTCGCCTGAGGACATGTGGGGACCGGTAGGACTGGGATTGAACCGCCGACCACCTGGGTGGAGGACAGACTCAATTTTGAATGGACTCCGCTGGTCCGTTCCACAGACGGTGGGTGGAACAGGAAAGAGAATAGAATTCCCTCTGTTACCTGAAAGATGTACTGGAGCCACAGAGGTAACGACGCCAGGTAGAGCAGATCTGACACCGTGAGGTTCAGCAAATAGACTCCGAGCTCATTCTTCTGCTTCAGCTGCACAGCCGCATGGTACAGGGAGTAGATGTTGGAGGGAACGCCCACCTGGAATCAACCACAGTTCCATCAGCGGTGGTCACAAAGTCACGCGCCACCTTCGTCTGCACGCGCATCTAATCCAGGACGCCCGAGGGAGCGGAGGCCGATCAGAGCCGACGCCCGGCGAGACAGCGAGACATCACAGGCCCGACATCCAGACTTTGTCGTCAGGCGGCAGACGACTCGCTCGGCAAACCCCCACGTTGCCTCCGCGAGGCAATGTCTTATTGCATCAGTGTCAAAGTCATTTTAGCTCCGGGCCCACACACACGGCCTGATGTGATCTCAAGGGGGCGGGGCCGGAAAGATCAGAGCCAAATGCTGCCACATCAAACTCTCACATCGAACCCGATGTGGAGTGAAGTGGAGGTCAAAGTGACCTCGTTAAAAAAATAAATAAATACAATCAAAGGTTTGACCCTTTTACAGTCTCCTTTCCGCTTGGAAGCACATTCATGAAAGATCCAGATTTTGTTTAGATACAAAATCGCGCACTTACCAATAACACAAGGATGTAGACGCATGAGAAGACGTACTGGTGGATGTCATGGCTGATGGTGCAGTTGATCCTGCCCTCCTCAGGCATGGTCAGCGCCTTCACACCCCTCACGCTCACTCACGCTCCAGACATGTTCCCTTATATTTATAACGATGAAATGAATCAACACACACACACACACACACACACACACACACACACAGTCCTCGTGGCAGTCCAAGCACACAGTGAGGATTTGTTTGCCCCTGCTGAGTGTCGCTGGGGTCAGGCAGGGGAGTCCAGCATCATCTGCTGTAAAACAGAGGGCATCAACATGGTGATGTCACTTCCTGTGGGACATTATTAAAGCAGGAGCAGCTGAGATTATTCAATTACCTTTAGTTATTGTTAAACTGACACATCGAGCGACAGGCTAATCCCATCTATTGGACGTCTTCGTGGCTAAAGTGCTGACTGAGAAAAAGATGAAAGAAGAAGAAAAAAGGAAAAGATAAAGTGACGCATTCGGTTCCTTTTGAGACAGAGACCACATCCTCTTCCTGCAAGTGCTTTTCACCCTCAAGTCCCATCACATGACAGTGGGGGTGGTGCAGCACATCGAATGACAAAATGAGTTCAATTCATAGACTTTGAGGACATGGAGACTGTAAAATACACTGACAGCGTAAAATGGCTTCATCACACGACCGACAAGTCTCACAACAGCTTGTGCTGACGGGTGGTTCACCTGCAGCCTCGAGCACCATGAGCCAGGGCCCTGTAACGCAGCAGGAAAACAATACAAGCATCACATACACCTGAGAGCTGAAGTGAGGGATTCACACAATCACCAGTGACTGATTTACAGTCAGAGAAAACAGACGTCTTGATGAAAAATGTGTAAAACCTCAGAAAAGACTTAACAAATCAGCGCAGAGTCTCTGGCCTCACGAGGTGGACGCCTGGAGCCTGGCTGCAGAGAGACTCCAGCAATTTCTACGTGGGAATAAATAATAATTATAATAACATTTCATTTGTACATCAATGACCCCAAAGTCGCGTTACATTAGTGAACAACAACAACAACAACAACAAAGTACAGGAAACAAAAACAAAAACAACAGAGCGACCACAACACGGGACAAGATAAGAGCAGGAGAACATGAGTCAGGAAGGAAAGTCGACAGGCGAAGCAAAGAAAGGTGAAGGAGGACGGGCGGAGGCGTCGGGGAGTTTCAGAGAACTGAAAGACTCATCATGAGTGCGTCTCAGTCCTTTGATACCTTTGATCTGAGGCTACAGAGACAGGCCCCGCCTCCGAGCAGCTCTTCTCCACGGTCACTGCACTGCAGAGGCTCAAAGTGTCAGGCGACACATCGTCACGTCGGTTTCCACCGGTTATTTGATGTCACAGAAACGTGGGTGACTTTTCTTGACTTGACTGTCCAGAAAAAGCAGAGGCCTCAAAGCGAATGTTCCGTGAGGAACACGGTCGCTGAGTTTCTGAGAAAAGACAAGAATGACTCCGAGACTTTCCGTCCGATCCCCCCCCGTTAATCGTTTCCATCAACACCGAGTCCAAGGTAAAGCAGCGGAGAGAGAAGCTTCTGAGTGAAAACCACGTTCCCTTCCTTTGGCATCCGGGCGTGTTTGTGTCCGAATCACAGCGTAATGACAGACCGCACCACAACTCGGAGCCACCGGACAAAACACTCGCAGGCACAGCTGGATCCGCCGCGCATTCTTTTATAATCACACGGAAAACATTCTCTTAAAGGTGCAGTGTGTAAGATTTGGTGACCTCTAGAGGGGAAGTTGCATGTTGTACCTCACCCTCACCCGTCTGATTATACAGGAGCTCCTGTGGTCGACTATAGTTGTCGTTAAAACTCAAAATGTGTTTCGTGTGTCCACTTTTCCGACTGTAAAAACATGGCGGCCTCCGTAGAGAGGACTCGTGTAAATATATAATAATGGGCTCAATTAAAGGTGATGGAAAACAATAAAACCTTACACCGTATGCAATTGTTTTGTAATATTTTTAGAAGTGACAAACTAAAATCTTCCTCACTACAACTTTTAGATGACCGCAATAAACAAGAGTAATGATTTTCAGTGGAAGAAAACCCATGAGGATCAAATAAACAAATAAATGAATGAATTGATCAATAAATAAAGCAACTTTACTTTCATTCACATTTTTTCTCTCCCTTGCTTTATCGCAGAAACATCCTCTGTCCTGAGACTTCAAACGGAGGGTTTTGATTTTCCTGACAGACTTTGAGAAACGCCTTCAGTCTGATGAGCTGCGTGAACAGAGTGAAACGGAATTATTGAGTGCTCTAATTATTATTATGAGTGTGATGATGATTATTATTATTGATCATAATATTAGAATCTTTGTAAGTGAATATGATTTGGGGAGCAGGTAGTTTTGCTCATTTGAATACTAAGGCCATTAAGCTGTTGTGGAGAGATGAGGAGACAAACCACGGGGGTGTGGTGTGTGTGTGTGTGTGTGTGTGTGTGTGTGTGTGTGTGTGCGTGCGTTTTGGAACCAAACTCAGAGGAACTAAAGTTGTGTTTATAACGTCTGGAGTGACCTGAATCAGACGACAACAAAATGCCACATACATGCAAATACACAACTTCAACATTTCTCAACTAAGACCCCAAGAGTAATCACTTACCTCGGTACTTATTTGCCCCGAGGACACTTGAACACCACTGCTGCTCCGTGATCAGAGACCCTTACATGCGTAACCATGGCAACAGAGGCTGGTCGTACATCAGACGCAAATGAGGGTCCTGTCACTGCTCAGCCAACATCGAACACCACAACTCTTCCTGTGACTCTGCCAGGTTGAAAACAGGAATGTCAAAAGCGCTGGACACTCCAGTGCTGGACACTCTAGTGCTGGACACTCCAGTGATGGACACTCCAGTGATGGACACTCCAGTGATGGACACTCCAGTGCTGGACACTCCAGTGCTGGACACTCCAGTGATGGACCGTTCCAAACACGCTCCCTCCAAACGACAGGAAGTGTTTGCGCGTCAGGACGCCGTCCACATCATCGCGCCGCCTCGTCCCACATTCACTCGTGTAAACACGGAGGCAAACCGCTCACTGGTGTTTTTCCCAGTTTACCACACAGTTCCAATTACGCCTCCATTCCTGGAATGAGATTGTGTCTCATATCAACACAGACTAATGTGAAAGGTATAATGCGACTGACCGTTCTATGATTCATGTCGAGGTGAAATGGACTTTACTGAGAAGCGTCCTCACGGCCCATAATGCTGCAGGAGGACACGGACTGAACTGACTTATGGCTGCGTCAGCGAGGATGGGTGGAGATAAACGATGGCCGGACAGAGCTCGTTCCAAATCAAGTGTAAATGTTGCCATGTTGTGTCTGGCAGCTTGGTTGAACATTTGCATAAACCCTCGGCCTGACTTTCCCTGGACCCATAAACAAAGAGGTGTGTTGATGCTGCAGGGCTCCCTGTTTGTTTGCCTGCGCAAAAGGGCAGTATTTCATTCCAGTAGCTGGTGGCCATGTTTGATTTACGATACCTTCAGAAAACAAAACAAAACAAAGACTCAGTCTGACTGAAGAGAAACGAGTTGTTGTAGCAATATTGAACTGCCTTGATTTCCATCAGTATCTCAGCAGCTTGCACACGTTAATAACGGTATCTTATCTGATCATGGTCCTCACGCGAACTGTTTCCTGCTCCTCCTGCAGAGAGCGGTAAATCAGAGGTTCTACATCTTCTCCGGTGGATTTACGATCTGCCTCGGCCTCTCGACAGATCTGAATAATTGTCGACCCATCAAGAAAACGGGATGAGATATATCTGAGCAGAGCTGTTCATCACAATCGTCAGAAACGTTCACACACACACACACACACACACACACACACACACACGTCCTGCTCTTAAGCCTCTTTTCCATAAATAGTAACAACTCACTGTCAGCAGCCAGTTTGCCGTTTATTATTATCATTATTATTATTATTATCATCATTATCATCATCATCATTATTATCATTATTATCATTATTATCATTATAATAATAATAATAATTATTATACTATTAGTATTACCATTATTATTGTTATCATCATTATCATCATCATTATCATTATTGACTGAGCTGGATCGATGTTCATGTCGATAGAGCAGGACATGCCGAGTCAACAATTTGATTTCCATCACGTTCTTCCAGGTGCCGCAACTTGTAGACGGTCCCTTAGCTTCTGTTCTGTCAGTTGAGTCAGATGTGGCTGTTTTATACGAGTATTTAATGATGCCCTCATCGTATAAACTCTGGAATGGGTTTCAGGGGAACGTCCAGGAAAAAAGCACCAAGTGTATACGGCAGGGAACTGGGATCGGTATAATGAGCTTTCTTGAAATATATCGTCTTCCATATATTGCTGAACGGGAGGAAGGTATTCTTTCATTTCCATTTTTTGCTGCGAATGGTAGCAAACTGCAAGGTGGTTACATTTGCAGAAAAAGATGAAGGTATAGTTTTCTGTCGGAGTTTCTGAGGGCGCTCACATGTCAACACGGCCTTATACAATCAAAGACATCAGCACGATGTCCATAGAACACACAGCCAACCACAATCACAGACTGCGCCGCTGGTGACGAGTTCGTGGTGATACTTCAAACCCTCAGCAGCCTTTTGTCTCCATCTGTATGTGGTGATTGTGGAAACTGCATTTCCCAGAGATCAGTCAGCCTCAGAAACAAAACATGAGATGTTTTCTTCAACCTGTGGATTCAGACCTGATCCTCTTTCTTTGCCTCTGATCAGATGAGATGTGTGGTTGATTTAAGCTGGATAACGAGAAAACTGTGTGAAAATACATCTGCTCTTTATTGTGTAAGAGTAAAAAGACCAATGAATAAATTATTATATTGTTTCACTATTCTATAATGAGCCCTTGATATCTACCTGGAGCTGAAGGCACCATCACGTTGTACTGAGGTCTGACAGAACTCTCCTCCACGCTCACACGGGAAAGATGATGTCGGGGATATGATTGGCCTCAAAACGTAACCGACAGAATGCGCCAAATGCTACAAATTGAACCTTCAACTCACAAAAATAACAACCAGCTGATGCAGATATGGAAAACATTGGGTTCTGACCTTACTTGGTCAAGATAAGAGTCAAAACAAATAATAACCTGGTCCCACATACTGATGTTGTTGGAGTCCATTATGTAAACATGTGTTCACAAACCAACAAAACATAACGGTGTCGCTAGTAAGACGACACCCTGTCTTGGTTCTCACCATTTAGCCAAACACTCCACCGAGCAGAGACCAGCGCCACGGGAAAGGTGGCATGTTTATATCGGGCCTTAAGCCGCAGAGTTTACATTTCCCCCGTCACACAAACATTCATCCGTGCAAACAAATGTCTGAATGAAAAACACTTGACACTTTGAATGCCTTGCCCAAGGACAGCTTGCGATGCAAATGGGAAAGAAGGGGGTCGAACCACCGCCCTTCTGCTTAGAGGACGTCTACCTTAAAAAAATCGATCGCAGAGGAGAGATTTTACGCTAAGACGTCTCTGCAGCAGGTTCAACACCGTGAACTGTTTCTGTTTCCAACATGGATCGAGTTAAAAGAGAGAGAGTGAAACATCAATGAGAAAGTTCAAAGGAAGGAATAGGACTGAAAACGAGCACCATGACAGCACCACATGGGCCCGATTAGCTCAGTGACTGTGTTCGATTCGCTGACTCTGCAGAGCCGTCACATTACCATTCAAATTCAATTCAGTCGGTGCAGCCGGGGACGGACGACGCGCTGCTGTTTACAGGCACTTCTTTGAATGAGGATGTCATATATACATATAAATATATATATATGGTGCCAGAAACTATATATAGTATTCTTGACTGCTTTCCAGTACGTCCTTATCGAGTATGTTGACCATGAACGTCCATGTAACTCAGGCCATAAACGTGATGTAATACAAACATCCTGATTGTGTTCAGGGGGGCGGCAGAGGGTCCGTCGCTTCTGGAAGCAGAAGTTAGAAGGTTGGAATCCACTCGGTCCCTGCTGGAGGGCGAGGTCACTGACCCCTGACACCGAGACCCCCAGCGGCCCTATGTGCACTGGTGGAAAATACCACGCGAGCCAGATGACTGGATAAATGGCTGAAGATGACATGACACGACATGACATTCTGAACTAAAATCCCATCTGGCTTTTTTCTCATTAAGATAAGAGCTCGGGATGAGCCGGCATCAGTCAGGACGGAGCGACAATCGAGCAAAGCAACACTTCATCTGCTGACTCATGCTGGACCAAGCCCACGGGTCCAGGAAGGAGGAGTCCTTCCTGGACGCTGACGCGGCCAATGATCAGTCCCTGGACTTTGAACCCTCTTTAGCCCCGTTCCTACCACTCAACCAAATGTTGTAGAATGCGCCATTCGTCTTTCAACTCCCTCGGGGGCCTCGACCACCCTCGAATGTGGTTCTAGGATGTTTGGGGATTTCTCCAAAGAGCTTCCTTGGAAGCCTCGAGCTTCCTGGTGGGCTCACGTGGTAGAGAAGGAAGTGCCATGGATGTGGCTTGACGGTGCCTCGTTGAACC
Organism: Chascanopsetta lugubris; assembly: GCA_016785325.1. NCBI lineage: Eukaryota > Metazoa > Chordata > Actinopteri > Pleuronectiformes > Bothidae > Chascanopsetta > Chascanopsetta lugubris. The sequence goes on from JAFBJT010093592.1 coordinate 10,817, forward strand.
TTCCTGAGACCCGCTTCCAGTTCCACCTGGAGGCCCTTTCAGACCTCCATGTGGACCACCAAACCCCTGCAGGACCCCCTGTGTCTCAAACCCTTGCACTAATACCTCTGCTTGATTACATCGTTTTTTTTTCAGGCCCCCCTGATAATACAAATACTATTTTTGGGCTGATGTCGGCAGAGTGCCGAGGTGAACTTTTCATGGATGAGTGAGGTCGGAGCGCACGAAGGACCAGTGAAAGCAGCCGTTTCCAAACTGCGCAGGAACCAAAATGAGTCCATACGTGGAAGAAGGTCCGACGGTCTGTATGTGGACGGGGCGTGAGCCGAGGAACTCGGCAGAAATATCCACAGAGACGAAACCCGAGGATTCACCAGAATAAGTGCGGTCGCCTGACTTGTTATTACGGGGAAAAACTCGACTGCGCTCCAGTCTTGTGTTTTCGTGCGTTGCTGGTGTCACATCCATTGCCCTCAATGGTTTTCATCCCTTTAACTCGCACATCAACTTTCACAGCCGCTCCGTCTGCGCCGCGACACAAAGGCCGGGGATGGAAACACACGACTGCCTTCTGGCGCAATCTGGTGGTAACACTGCTGCTCCTGCCTCCATTCCATTTATATATGGATCAATAAACCACGGTCTGATTCTGTGAGATACTACATTTACATATGGACCAAAGAATCTTTGCCAACGTATCCAAAGTCACCTTAAACGACAAGAGGAAGACTTTTCAAAATGAGGACGAATCCCCACAGCTCTCAGGAGAAAGAAGCTTTAAAAAAAAAACACATTTTTAAGAATGTCCTTCGATGGAGCTCTGGATTATTGACTCCTTGACAGACCTTCTGTTGAGGTCCACTGAAGGACAGCGCGGGAGTGGTCTACAACAGCCGCACATAATCCTGAGCCTCATACAGCATTTGGTAACCTTGGAAACCACGATCTGCATTTGCACAAATCTCATGGATCTCTTTGTTTTCTCAAAGAAGGATCATCTCTCACATCCCAAGACATCTATTTATTCCTTTATATGGAAACATTATAGCCTTTACATCACATATACATCATGGCGACCCCCCTAGTGGTGGCCTGTTGTAGCAGCTCTTCATTTCCTCCAGCGTGGGACCAACAAAAGACTGGCTCATCTCATGTCAATCCTTCTTAGGTTCTAACGCATTCACACATCAGGCCTTTTGATTCCCTGCAGGAATGAAGCAGAGGTTCGGCAGGAAATCCTCTTCAACACCATTAGAGCAACAGCAGCCGTCAGTCTGGACGGGTTCGAACGAGCAGAGACACATTCAACTGACCCTCTCTCAACAACCCACATGCTGGAAGACAATGGCAACGTCCTGGAGCAACACAACTCCATGAACCCAGATCACACCCCGACTTTCAGGGTCCGTGACCCTTTAAGAAGCGCTGCAGGTGTCCGCCTATTGAATCAGTCACCAAGCTGAGAGAAACCTCTCTCTGCTCTGTTACACATTGGTCAGTCAGGCTGAGAGAGAGAGAGAGAGAGAGAGAGAGAGAGAGAGAGAGAGAGAGAGAGAGAGAGAGAG
>JAFBJT010093592.1:14289-32737 GCA_016785325.1 Chascanopsetta lugubris
GGGAGGAGGATAGTGGGGGGGGGGGGGGGGGGGGGGGGGGGGGGGCGCGGGGGGGAGGGGTTGGATGTTTAATGTGTGTGTGTGTGTGTGTGTGTGTGTCAGAGAGAGATGTGTGTGTGGACACTGTACCATCTAAGATCGAAGTAATCTGGAAAGCTTTAAAGGTGCAGTGTGAAGAATTTGGTTTCCCATTCATATGTATTCGTATACATGTCATAGAAATGTGTATGGTTATTAATAATAAATAATAATTAATTACTAATAATTCTATGTAACTTAATCATGAATCAGTCAAATGTTCCACCCTTATTTTACTATTGGATAATGTAAATATATACATTTATTCAGCAGTTGTCGTAGTTTCCACTCTTTTTGAGTCACTGCAAATCAGCAGTTCATCCTGATTCTGGAGGATCCTCACAAATGTACAAACATTTAGAACTAAAGCTGTAGAGGAACAGAGGTTCTGGAAGTGGTTTGGTGGAGAAGGGGAGATACTTCCCCCATTCAGCCCAGTTGCCCTCATGCCCTCCCACCACAAACTGTCTAAGGCCAAATCAAGGGCAGGTACTGCTGATTCCCTCGTCTGCAGCAGAACGCTGACACGCTGAGAGACTCGTGAAGCTGAACGTTACTTCGATCTTTACCATTTTTATTAGAAAAAGCAATAACCTCCTCAGTTACAGTAGCAGTTCTTCCAGTTAAACGTCTGTGACATCGACTCCACTTCACCTTCTGCTTTCACTCCTGGTGTGTGTGGGAGGCACAAAGACACAGGGATCACAGAGGCTTCATGGAAAGACGATGCCACATTTCGAGGACAGTAAGACGGGGGGACGCTGTCGTAGTCAGCAAAGCAGGAAGGTAAACACACACACTCACACTCACACACACACATTTACACACACACACATCTTCCAGAAAGCTAAAAACGGAAATATTGCGAAACATGTGCATAAAGTGTGTGTGTGTGTGTGTGTGAGTGTGTGTGTGTAATCACAACAGGAAATTGTCTCTGCAAATCATTCTCCCTCGTCCCCGTTTGATGTCAGAAAAATGAATCTGACTCTCACACAAATTCACTCAGTCACACAAACGTGGTTTTTGACACAATAAAAAAACAACAACACATCAACTAAAAAAAAACAGACAGACCTACTGAAAGGATCAACCTACAGTGTTTCACATCATGTCACTTCATCACACTACAATAAAAACCTTCTAACAAAACTACAGCTATGGTAGTTTGACAGTGGAATCACGTTGCTGCTGGTTTACAGGAATTTGTTTTAAAGTCAACTGATCAACAGATTATTTTCAAAATTAAGCTCAAGATTATTTTACAAATTCTATCTCAAATCTTCTGATCCTACATTATAAAATCTACCATCATGTACAAATATTACAGGCAAAATAATTTAGCTTGTTGCATATTGCCATCTGCTTGTTAATAAGTAATGGACTTCAATCTGCCAAATCCAGTGCTACATCTCCGTCTTCCTTCTGGCGCTTTGTGGAATGTTGGTCACTTCGAAAGCAGGACAGACGAGTGTTAACTTAAAGCAGTACAGACACGTGGTCAGTGGATCTTCTCTTTTTTCATTACATATTTTATCTCCAAGAGACACATTTCTTCCTCCTCTTCATCATCTCCCCCCTCTTCTCCCTCTTCACCACAGATTCCAGCACATACATGTAAACTTCCCTACAGCTGCCAGTTGCAGTTGCACCGACGACCCCGAAAACAAAATCAGCCCCGTAGCTGAGAGAGAAACCTCATCCATGTCTGACCTTCAATCCTGGTCAAACGTGATCAAATAAAATAAAATTAAAATAGTGCCATGATACTGAGGTGTTTTAGTCAAAATGTAAAATATTTGTGACTGTGCGGTTGAGATGATTTGCATAATATGACATGTAGTATTGACCTGTGACTCCCTGGCCTGGTTGACAGAGGTCGATCCCTCTGGCTTTGGGTCGGAACACGAGTGATTTCTGACCATGGAAACGAGGTGCATGAGGTGAGACGTTATTTCTGTCTGCACCAACACTGACAACTGCCCCTTTCATGTGTCACGTCAGGGTAGGACACATGGGGCAAAGGCATCATGGTGTCAAACTTTCATTTCCATCTGATTACTGGAATGTTTGCACAGTAACTCCGTCTCATGGCAGAGTTCCTCTAAAGCCGTCCGTGAATGGCTCGTGCTGATTGGTGCTTTATTCACAGCAGGTGCGCGCAGACCTGCGCACTCCGGTAAAAAGGCACAGCGTCGTCTCACACACAGGCCGATGGTTTAGCGCTGAGGCGGCAGATTCACCAGACATACGGAGAAGACTTTGTGCTGATCACATAACGGGTCTGTTTGCCAATATAATGCACATGATTTCTTATTAAATTGAGCACCTGACGATCAGACGAGTCATTTCCGACCCCTACAGGACAGCGCCAGGGTCTGTATTTATTATTCTATACACCGTGTGTTTTCTCTTCTGTTTTTCTAGTGTTGGCTCAGGAAGAGCAGCGATTCCAGTAAAGTGTCAGAGCGTTGTATTCTGGGACAGAATCTAAAGATGGAGGGCGAGAGACTGTAATTTAACAGGGTGGGGCCCCTCCATCTCTTTCTTGTTTATCTATTCGTCCTCTCATCGCTCCATCCCTCTCTATATATGTCCATTCGTGTGTCCATCCCACAAGTCATTTTCTCCAAACCTACTTCCTCTCTCTCTTTGCACCATCTTCTAATCCACTCGCTTCATCTCGCTGTCCATCAATCCCTCGGTTTGCTCCTTTTTCGCTCTGGACTTTTCCAGTGTTTGTTTTACGAAGCAGAGAGAAGAGAGAAGAGGAGCGCAGGAGAAATCCGATACATTCTCAGTGGCTCTGGAGTTTCTGGTCGCCTTCATTTTGGTCCCTTCCATTGAGGGTGACTCCACCCAGAGTTCTGCTGAAGTTCTGGCAGACAGGTAAACAGGAGCTGAATTAGACAGCGTGTCGGTCATTCTCAGGGGGATTCCATTCTTAGTGTTGTGGTAAACAGCTGCATTCTCTGCAATACAACTCTCACGTGTGAGACGCGACAGCAGGCGTCTGCTTTGCAAATGATATTCCAATTGGAACCATTTGAAATGTAGAAATGGATCAAGCTGTGGTCAAAACATCTGCAGGTCATCTCAGACACATCCAAGCGCAGCACCATGGATGGAGGCTGAGGGAGTGAGCGGGTCCACGTGCAGTGACGGAGCCTCGTGCGTTCCAGGCGTCAGTGCGGAGATATTCAAGTTTCAATGCGTCTGCGTCGCATGTGGCGCGAGAGTCAGCCTGAGATAAAGCTGGAGATTAAAGTGCCTCCACAGGTGGCGCCTGGTATCACACTGGGTTGGTCCCTGACTGGTTGGTTTGCTGAACATACAAACTTGAGCTCATCTCGCCTGGATGTTTTTCAGTGACAGTCTCGCCCACAGACATCCGGTGGTTGTCACTGTGTCGGAACAAAGGAAACCACAGACTTCAAAGCGTTGACAGTCCACAGGACAGAGTTTGGTCCAAAGACTGATGACATGTATCTCAAGGTTTGGGCCACGCAGCAACAGAATCTGGGCGAGTTTGGTTCCAGGTTTTAGACACAGCCGTACTCGTACCACACGGTCTGCGGGTCGTTGTTGGGGTCAGGAGATGCTGGCGTGCTCTTTGGGCGTTCGACGGAGCTCGATCTCGCTCTCTCACTTTCTTTCTTCACGTGCGACGAGTCACTTGTCTGTCCCTCTCTCATCGTCCCCCCTGGCTCCGGGGCGTCGCCGGCCCGTGTTGCAGAAACAGCCCTAACGGGTGTCACCATGGCGACCTCCCCACGGTGATGGTATGAGGAGGAGGGGGAGGAGGAGGGTGGGCCGTTCCGGGATGCGGGAGTCCTCCCTCTGTCTCTGTCTCGCTCGGCGTATCTCTCTGTCTGGAGATTGAGGGAGGACGAGTGGTGAATGGGTGGGTTCAGGAAGCCGCCATCTCCGGTCTGATTGGTCGGACCGGCCAGACGAGCAGACAGTGGCCGCTCTTTCCCATTTGCTCCTCCTCCTTGTCGTCGAACGACCCCGTCCGATTGGCCCGGAGAGGCGCCATTGCCCCTGAAACCGTCGGGTCCGCTAGACCGCAGCAAATCAGCTGAGGCCAGGCTGAAGGCGCGGCTCAGCGATTGGCTGGACCTCTGGCCTGAAGGCGGCGACTGGCCCACAGGTTGGCGAGGTGAGGGCTTCACTGTCTGGCCTGGCCTCGGGTTGGATGTCTGCACAGTGGGCGTGACATAGCTGGTGGGAGTCACCTGATCTCTGCTCGCGGGACCTGAGGCGGGACTTCGGGTGAAGTAGTCGGTCATTAAATCCTCCCTGCTTCCTGTGGAGACCTAAACATTCAATGAAAAAGGGGAAAAGCAAATCTTTTTCATGAACTCAGTAAAGCTCAGATGATGAAGACACACTGGCCTGTGTTCCACTGGATCGAGCCACGAACAGAAGACAAACATACAGATCACGTGTGCTGTACACGAGGGATCCTCCAGACGCACTCAACTATGGAGTTCCACAAGCTTCCGTACTCGGTCCAATTCGTTTCACTCTCCACATGCTGCCATTAGGCAACATGATCAGAAAGTACCGCGTAAATGTCCACTGCTCTGCAGACGACACCCAGCTGTGCTTATCCACGAGGCTCGATGCCCTACAGCATTTGATTAAACTTCAGTATTGTCTTGCAGACATTCAAACATGGACGACCCAGAACTTCTTACTTCCTACCACAGAAAAAACGGAGGTCATAGTCTCAGGGCACCTTAGTGCGCCACTGTTAAAGCAGGCAATAACCCTCCATGGCAACAGTCTAGCCCCCTGCTCTACTTTGAGGAACCTGGGGTTTTTATTTGACCAGAACTTATGATTTGACCAATACTTCAAACAAAGATCTAGAACATCCTTCTACCACCTGCGCAATATTAAGAAAATTAGAAATATCTTGTCGCTGAAAAACGATTTCATGCTTTTATAACCTACTTAGACTGTCTTATATTTCTGTATGAACCTGACAGAGCTGCACTGACCTAAATTAGAGAGACGTTCTGTAAACATCACATCACACCTGGTAACAATTACAATTGAATGAATTGTTCCGTTTCTTCACATCTTCACATTCTACGGCCGAAGCCTTTTAAAAACAGCTGCTCTGGGAAATAGAAATGAAGGATGAGCTGAGTTTGGGAATGTTATGAAAAGATATCGCCGTGCAGCGTTAAATCACATTCCACTGGGGCTGAAATGATTTAGCTTCAGCAGTTCACGCGTGATTCATGAGCAGCAGCTGAACGTGCAGTTTGGGATAAGGGCTGATGAGTTGCGCCATCGAGAATCTGGACGATGACGGGGAACTTGACTGATGCGGGATCAGTGAACCTCATGAGAGTCAGCCTGAGGTTCCAATCGCGCTGCTCCTCTGAAAAAACCTCTGTGCTGAAACGAATGGAGATTGTGCGTGAGGACGCTGTTTCTGTGCCATAGTTTATTTCTAGAAAAGGTGACAAGAACAGATCATTTCAAAGTAAATGATTTGGGTAATTATTGTGTTTTAAAAAAAAGTTTGATTGTCTGTCCTTGGTAGATCTAAACAGGCAAAACTGGGCAAAGATGAATCCCATCATTGATCCCATATCATTACATTTTTCATTTTTATTTTTGCCAAAGGTTTTCAACATGTCATTGCGCTGGGTATTACATCAAATACATTTGTGTGACTTTGTGGAATTAAATCTAAGCCCTCGGGCCTCAGATCAAGTCATCTTTATCTGTGATGTTAGCATCTTCAAATGTTAGCAGATTAGCTAAAAGATCTACTTGTAATAAATTGTAATTAAAGATTTGTTTAACTGATGACTGATTCAGAACCAGCAAGTCAAATGATCAACATTGGGCAAATAAAATAAACTCTTCATGTTGAAAACAGTCTGAATCCATCACAGCTGTGGAGAGGCTCCGTCCTCCACTCTGCCTTTGACTAAGTTATCATTCATCTGGTTCATTCACGGACCTGGTCAGTGTTTGAGATCAAAAACAAACATTTCATTATCAACATCACACGTTACTGAGTATAAATGGACGAGCACACGTCTTTTTTACCATTAAATACAAAACAAAATCTGAAAATCTGAAGTGATCTGCTGTGATGACGACGAGCATCTCTGAATGCGCAACACATTGAGCCTTGATGTTGTTGAGGGGGCACATCAGCATAAGACACCTGTGTTTGTTACCGAGCCAAGTGGCTAACGAGCGTATGTCTCTTACCATAGGAGGCGACTTTAAGTTGCTCTCATGTAAAAACTCCTCCAGCGTCACCATTTCACTCCCAGGTGATGAGGGACGCGTCTTGGTCCTAATCACGCCCCCCCGCTGAGGTTGGGCCCTCTGGGGCGTGTGGTCGTACGGGAGGGTGGAGCTACGAGACAGCGTCTGCTGTGATCGGCTGAGACCCATTACATCATCGCTGGACAGGCTGGCTGAACGCCCAGGACCCTCCAAAGAATCTGAAACACACATTCATCTCAGTGTTATCAGTAAACTATCGATGAACTATCATGGACCGTTAGCGCTCCGATCATGACGCGCGAGCAGATTTCACTTGAACTTTTTAAAAGTAACAACTCATGTGGCGCATGTCTGAGGATTGTTCTGTTTGGTCTAAACAGTGAGATTTAAGGTAAACATTGAGAAAAAGACTTAGATCGATCATTCAGTCACAAACACAGCAAGAGCTCACACAATTCTCCGACTACATATTGACGTCACCTCTGCAGTTGACAGGTGAGTTGGAGCTGGAGGTGTTGTGGCTGAATTCAGCGGATCCCGGACGGCCTCCGATGTTGCTATGGTGAACAAACACCGAGTCTGAAGTGTTGTGCTCTTCGTCAAATAACAGGCCTGAAATGTTGACACAGTCAGAAGATCATTCACTGATGCGCTGACAGAGTCTCTGTCATCGAACAGCCTGATCTGATGAATCCACCTCTGGGTCTGCGGCCGGGGGCTGGGACCATTTTGGAGGCGGAACTGATGCTGAGACCCACTGAGGTCGACTGGTGGCTCGGGGTAGAGCTCAAGGCTTTATGGGTCTGACCTGGGAGAAGAGATACAGGTTATCCTCAAACAATTGATCCAAATATAACCACAAAGACTAGTGATTAAAGCAGCTAGCTGATGTATCCGCTTACCCCCCCCCCCACCCCCCATGTAATCATTATAATTACCTTGTAGATGTCCGTCCTCTCCATTTACACTTTCACTGCTGCCCCCTGGAGTGCTGCTACGATAAACTACCTGGCTCCTGTCTGTGAAAACTGTGGATCAATAGGAATGAGGTTAAGACGAACTCTGGCCCTCGACCCACAGAAGAATCATCAGATATGCAACAACAGGAGGCACAGCGTGATGAGCGCACAGAAACACACGACCAGGCAGGGAACCAGATGCAAAGCAGAATATTACAAATCCGTTTTCTGTGCAGAAATGCTGGAAGTCTGGTGTCAGTAAATGTCTGTGAATCAATCAATGAATGAATGGAATGGTAATTGGATAGTTTGGAGTTTGACCACAACTTCAGTCCCCTGTGAGGACGAGTGCAATTTGCAAGATGAAGGCTCATTACATTTTGCTTCATAATAAAAGTTGTCCATCTAAAAAAAACCCACTTACATTAACACAGATTAACAAATGAAAGAAAACATAAGCTAATGAAAACTGCACATGGTCCCTTAGAAACCACACAAACTAACAAACCTTTGTATTTACATTTCTCCAAACAGCCAAGGGGCATTTGATCTTACAAACTGAACCCGTGAGAGACCAAAGCATGAAGAAACAATGGCAGTAATTATTGATCCTATTCAGTGAAATGATTCCAGTCCTGGATTCCATCAAAAACAGCAAAGCTTTATAAATGCTGATATCCGCATAGGACGCTACATCTCTCTATGTATCATCTGTCTTTTTGAATGGGCTCACAGAACGGGACAGACGAGCCGGACTCAGGGGAAGCAGGGAACTGGAGGGGGCAGTAGTTGGACCCAGACATATTCAAAAACATGTAAAGACGACGAGCAGGAAGCAAAGGCACATACTTGAAGGTGAGCCTGGCATGCTGGGAAACAGGAGCCTGCACACACTTCCGTTACGCACACGCACGAAGGCACGAAGGCACGAAGGCACGCACAGAGAAACCACGTCAAAACACGCTACTTACGAGTCACACTGGCTGGTTCACAGAGGCAACATGCATCTGTTTGTGCGCTATCGCTTCATTTCTGCTGATGCAGCGTTTGCGTTTATTTCTTGTGTCAAAAATATGTCAACGTGGGTGATGGAGGTCACTGTGAGAATGATGATGGTGATGATGGTGATGCTGATGAGGATGTGTAGGTAAAAAAATGAAGATGAGGGGGAAGATTTTAGAAAACTCCACTGGCTGAGATTGACTGGCCAGTGGGGACGTCAGATGCGATGTCAGAGGAAGACCAAAATCGCAGTCGTCTGTTGAGAGACAGGGAGAATCGAGAGGAGGAGGAGGAGGTGGGGGAGAGGGGGGAGAGGGGTGGGGGAGAGGGGAGCAGTTTTTCTTGACTTTTGCTGCGGAGGAAACGGAAGCGGTTCGGGGCAGGGCGAGCTGAGGGGGAAGGGAAATGGACAGATATGGAAAAGTGTGGAGAGAATGATAAACAGTGACAGTGAGTTAGATAGTTGTTATGAAGTTAGATTTGAACTCTACAGGTGACATGCAAGAGATCAATAAAAACCCGAAAGACACAGAATTCAAAAGCAGAGTAAAATCGTGCATCTGACTCACGACGGAGCTCAAATCACTGAGAGTAAACGATATGATATGATATTAAAAATCAACTGCAGAAGTGATTGAAGTTTTCCATGAACATCCCAAAGATTTACGTGTTGAGTGATTTGAGCTGAGCATTGATTAGATATTGCATTATCAATGCAATAAAAGTCGTGAAAAATAAATGTGCATATATATATATATATATATATATGCACAAACACACACACACACACACATATATATATATATACATGTACAGTATATATCATGCATCATGCATTAAAGTGCAGTACTAAGGATGAAAAGTGTGAAAGTGTGAATCATGTAAACAGTGTGAACGGTCCAGTGATTCTCATATGATTCCGTCTGTGATGCCTCTCGTTGTTGTATTGACAGATCAGACGCTGACGCAGCTGTTGGAGCCGATGGGCATATTCCCGAACTTCAAAGAGAAGTTTCAAGAATGAACAGAGCATTGAATGTTGATCTGTTCATTTTAAGGATGTATTTCACAGAGCCTGAGCATTTTTGTCTGGTAAACATTGACTCGGGACAGTGTCCACCAAGTACCTCGTCTGACTCTTACAGATCTGACACATCTACATTTATTTTTCTGTTCATACAACAACAAGTATTGGTTGATCTGCTGATCGAAAACATTTGTCACGCGGACGTCAAAATAAATGTCCATTTCTGCACAGTAGCAGCGCAAGTCTGGGAGGAATTCTTCGTGTCTGAGATATTCTCTGGGTTATTTTCAGTCTGCCAGCATTCCTATTCTCTCACTGTCCTCAGTGACTGATCATCTCAAGCTAAAACAGTGACAGTTGCTGAAGTCCTTACATTCAGCCGAGCCAAGAAAAGCCCCGACTATTCTGGGCTCAAATGCATGTATTTTGTTTTCTCTCTATTTAGAGTTTACAGTTTCACAGGACTTCAACTACACACAGCCAAGACATTTAGAAGGAATTGTTTTTATTCCCACTAAATCAAGAATCCACGTTTTGCCTGATCCTATCTTTGTTGTCAACAACTCAGTCAAAGTAAAGAGCTGGTGTATTCAAAGGTGTAGGATGAGGCGGTGCCGCAAAACAGAAAATGATACACTGAGACTAATCTTAAGATTGGAATGTTGGGCCAGAACCGACTACAAACGGGTTTCCTCCCTGCAAAAGAAAAGGTTCGGGGTCGGTGGAGGTTTTAAGGAACGTGATGTTAGTGTCAGTCAACAAGTCAGTGATTTGATGGCCAACAGCGCCCCACACAGGCACAAACGTGGAAGTGCCCCTTCTCCCAAGTCCTGCTTTTCATCCGTTTTGAGGGCAAAGGTCAATAAAAATGCTGAGTGAGTCTGTCACTGTTACCAAGTCTCTTTCTACTTGTCTCTGTGGCCACAGACCGAGGAGAGGAGACATTCGTTTGAACACTGAAGTAAAGATAAAGCAAATGTGCATTGTGACTTATCACGTGCTCAAATGAGCGCAATAAAGGGACAGTGGGGAGGGTTCGCTCTCTTTCGTGGGTGTGTCGTGGATTTACCTCGGCTGATGGGCGTCAGCGGTGCCGGACTCTTGGGCTCCAGACTGGGGCTGCTGGTGTGGCTGTTCAGATGACCGTGCGCGTGGCCACCATCTTGTGAGTCACTTCGCGTCCCCTGAGTAAGAGGGGGTGGCGTCTCGGGAGGGAGGAGCGGGGGCAGGGCAGGTAAGGGGATGTCGGGGGCGCACTTTGCTCGGTCTTTCTCCTTGCTGCCCTCCTTCTCTCGCTCGCTCCCTCGCTCCCTGCTGCTCTCCTTCCGGGGTTTGATCAGTTTGGCTAAAGCTTTGGCTCCAGACCACTGACTCCTCCTGACAGCGCAGAGAAGAAGAATCAAGCACTGCTGTGTTGTCGCCATAAATCTGAATATCCACGCTATGCCAAGATATCTGTGCAGTTACCTGTAAATGGATGGATTTATGACTAAAGTAATATTTACAACGTGGAAAAACACCCAAAATATTGTATTCAAAGGTGTCACTGAAGGAGCTGCAGGGGCGGCATGAATATTGCTTAAAAAATGCATTAGCTGTCAGTTGTTTGACGTATATATACTTCAGTAGTTCTTTTGTTGTGCAAGAAACATGGTGAAATATATGGAAGTACTTCTTAGGCGTTGGGTCATAGAACTTGTACTGGTCCATGATCTTCTCCTCCAGTTTCTCCTTTTGCCGGCGCAGAGAATTCAACTTGTCACTGATCAGAGAGACACAGAAAAAAAAATGCATTATTCCATCATGTTGAAACTTGACCTCATAGTTACCATTTATATTTACCAATATCTACATTTAGGCATTTACAGATAATTGTAAGTTCACAAACATCCAGTATGATACACACTATTTTACTGAGGTACAGGAAAATAGGCTGTCAAGAGAAATACTCTCTTTAGGTACTTGTACATGGCTTCTTAAAGATTTATTTATGTTTTACTTGGGTTGCCAGGCAACTATTCATATGTGATTATTATCATTATTATCTATCACTATTTCTGCTGTTACTATTTATGTACCACTTACTGTGTTTCGACTGTTTACCTTCTTACAGGCCTTGGGCAATTGTTCTTACAAACGTTGTGCCTCGATGGCATTGTACACGATGTGTTACACGTACATGTATAGTTTCTGCTCCTGGTGATAGAGCTCCTTGCTTTCCATGCTCCTTTCCAGCAGAGTGTGGTTCTGCTGACTAAGCAGGTTGATCTGACTCAGAAGGTGGTGGTTCTCTTCTTCCAGATTCCCCTTCAGTCGACTCAGCAGCTAAACACAAACAAACAGACCAATACGAAGTCAGGTAAGAGCAGTTTTGAGTCAGATGCTTGAAGATGGTGGTGGTGGGGGGGGGGGGGGGGGGTCATCACTGATGTTGTTTGCCCTGCTGGGGACATGAAAGGCTTTGTTTACCTCACAGTGGTTGTCTAGTTTGGTCATGGTCAGATCCAGGCCCTGGTGTTGCTCCATCAGTGAATCATATCGCGTCATCCATCGATTCACTTCCTGCTGGGAGGAGCTTAATGAACTTTTGAGTTCATTGACTCGCTGCTGTAGTCCTTCACTCTTCTCCGACTGCTGTGATTGGGTCTCTGTCAGTCTGAGGGAGAGTAGTTACAAAAATATCAGAACAGCGCCTCCCCTTTGTCTCAGGCAACAAAGAGGAAAACCGCCGGCTCAGTCTCCAGGCGTCTCAAACGTGCTGATGATGCGTTTACCTGTGGACCTCTGTCTTTAGCTGGAGATTCTCCTGCTGGAGCTGCCGACCCTTTTGGATTTCCTGGTTTAGTTCCTCCTTCTCTTTTTGACCTCGCCCCTCCTGCTCATTCCATTTCTCTTTCTGCTGCAGCAAAACACAATACCTGCACAAAACACAGGGCAAGACAGAGCTTGAAGTTGTGTCTATTTGACAGTATACGTATGTACTCCAATATTTACGTTGTTTTTTGCAATGCCATTTCGGGAGTTTTCCAAACTTGGTAACTGTTTGTATTATTTTTCTTGCTTACTTGCTGTGTACAGTCCTGTGCTCACTCTCTAGCGCCCTCTGTTTGCACTTGAGTGCAGCGTGCTGACTGATCAGCTGCTCATATTCATGTGCTTGCCTCTCATGCACACTGAGCAGGCGTTCGTGATCACTGAGGACGTTTTCCCGACCGCGCCATGCTTCCTCACGCTGACGCTGCCACGACTCCACCTCCGTTTCCAAGGCTGTAACTTGACCTTGCAGCACGGCATTCTGGGCCATGAGAGATGCACTCTGAGAGGAGAGCGTCGAATTTTCCACCTGGGAAATAAATAGAAATCAAACATTAAAAAAAGAGCCCTAACGTGATCAAATGTACAAATACATTTGTCAAAAAGATGGACTTGTACCTGCAGCTTTGCCGTCTGTGTGTGTAATGATGAGTTCTGCTCCTGCATTGATGTGGCGTGTCGCTGCAGTGCCACCATCTGGTTGTTTAGGGAAGTGTTCTGGTTTTCCAGCTTTTTGAGCTGGTCCTTCAACAGACTACTCTCTGTTTGTAAGGAGGCATTCTGGAGGAAATAACACCACAAACATTTAATGACTCAAACGAATTGGTGATGAAACCAGAAGAAAAAGAAAATGCAAGAATATTTAAATATTGATACGTCTTAACAATAAACATTGACTGCATCACTGGGTAACTGTTACTCACATTCTTCTCTACATCGATGAGATGGTCTTTGATGCGCAGAAGCTCAGCGGTGGCTGACCTCTGACCTTGCTCATCACCTGAGTGCAGCAGGGAAATATGATTTTCTTCCTCCCCGTGTTTCTCCCTCAGCGCAGACATTGTTCTTTGAGCCTTGATAGAAACACACACACAATAAAGTGTAAATAGAATGAGATCCGGATGGAACAAATCCAGCCGCAAAATGTCAACACTACTATTTGATGAGAAGAAGACATGATGATTTACAACACACAGTCTACTTTCATTTCTTCAGTGGTATTTTTTTTTTTTAAATAAATGTAATGTAACTCAAACTAACAGTGTTTATTGTTAGGTTAACGTTACAGTTATGCTCCTGAGAGGCAGGTGACATTTTGAGACATGTGAATCATTCTCAGCTCAGCTGTTTAGTGCCACTCTTAAATTAATCACTGGGAGGTAAACCTCTTAGTTTCTCATTAACTTGTTACTAATTCATTTACGTTGGCGTGTGGGACTTTTCCATATGAACGGACATCTGTCACATTAAAGCTCTCCCCGAATGAGGTCAAACAGCACTGACTAAGCCGATCAGCGACAGGTAAATCTCTTTGTATTTCACAGAGCAGCCAGGATTTGAGATCTGGTGAATACGGCTTAATTCCCCTTCTCACACACTTAAAGTGATGTGTTTTCCGTAAATAAGCAATGACTGCGACGAAGCTGAAGGGGGGGGGGCAACTGTAGGGACATTTCTGATGCTGCTAAAAAAAGCTCAGGGTTTGAAAATGTTAATTTGGATAAGGACATTTAAAGATGAGCACAAACACAGTGTGCAGTTACTCTCATTGCCAGGAGGAGGCAACATGTTCACATCACAGGTTTGCTTGAATCCAGTCAACTCAAAAGAAGTGTCCTCACAGTAGCGAGCTCAGATTTGAGCATAGCGTTGAGTTTGTTGCTCTCCTGAAGCTTCTTCTCCAGAGAGCTGATTTTCTCCTCCTTAATCTTCATCGTCTGTTGGACAGTTTCCTCGAGCCGAGACTCCAGTAGTTTGTACCTGCTGAAAAACATCAACGACTCATCCACTCATTCCCGACTGACATTCAGCAGTAATCTGTGCTTCACACACAGACACTTGGATATTCACAGTCTGTAAAGAATATAACTCTGAACATAAGGCTGAAAAACACCTGTCCTCCAGTGTGTGCTCCTGCTGCAGGAGCTTCTCTCTGTTCAGTCCGATCTTCTCCAGTTCTTCATTGAGTCTCTCCAACTCAATGCTGTGCTGCTGAACACTGAGCTTCTCCGACACCAGCTCCTGCACAAGCATGAACAACAGAGGACACGGAGCTTAGCCCCTGCACAAGAACGCACAATATTCAATGGACATTTGAATCACATCGAACGTGGATTCACCTGTCATTAGTGTTGTGTTTACGCTTTAAATTCTGGCTGTAACCTTTGTTGACATTACACATCAAAAAAAGAATACAAGGTTCAATCACATCCCCGTGTGTTGACCTCAGCTGGAGCTGCATGTACATGAAGTTTACCTGGAGGCCTGAAAGCTTCATTTCTCACCTCTCTCAGAGTGGCCAGAGTTCTCTTGTCAATAGTTGCCTGTTTCTGCAGCTCCTTGTTGTCCCGCTCCAGCTCTTTGGCTTTGACTGCCACCTCCTTCAACCGGTCCACCTCCTTACTCACGGCCACGCGCTCCTTCTCCACTGTGGCCAGTCGCCCGTCTCTCTCCTCTAGTTCCGTCTCTTTCCCCTCCAGCAGGGTTCTCATCTTCAAGCTCTCCTTCTCGAGGTTCTTTCTGCCCTTCTCCAACCGCTCCAGGTCCAGTTGCAGCTTCCTCCTCTCCTTGTCTCCTTCCTCCCTCCTTTGTCGCTCCTCCTTCAGGTCCTCTACCTTCCTCCTCCATTCCTCCTCTCTGCTTTGCAGCTCCCGTCTCTCCCTCTCTGCCTCCTCCCTTTCCTCTTTCCTCCTCTCTAGTGTCTCTTCTAATCGAAGTCTCTCCTGATTCAAAGTTGCCATGTTCGACTCCAGTCTTTCTGCCCTCTTCTCCCCTTGTTGTGCCTCCTCTCTGACCTCCTGCAGCCTCCTCTTCAGCGCCTGTATTTCTTTCTGTGTCTCTGTGTGCTCCTCCTGCAAGGTGGCCAGGCGAGAAGATGAGGAGCGCAGGTTTTCCAGGGAACAGCGGAGCTCCAGGTTTTCTTTTGACAGCCGGCTGTTCTCCGACTCGTACCTTCCCAGGTGCTGCATCTGTTGCTGGGACTCCTCTGCCTCTCTCTTCAGTTTGTGCACCTCCTGCTCGAGGGAGGACACCTGCTTCTCCAGGGCCTCCGATCGCTCACTGCATGCACGTAGAGCCACGACCTGGAAGCAAAAACGCCGTTTCAAATAACTGTCCTGACCAGATTTTAAGTACAAACGCAGGAGTAAATGTATTTCATTACTTCTCTGTTCAGAACGTCCCTGTTGCGTTCCAGCCTGGCCGCCTCTCTCTCAGCCTCCTCGCACCGTCCCGCCCGCTCCCTCAGCCGCTCTGCCTCCTCACTGGATCCCTTCAGTCGAGTTTCCAAACTTGCCAACCGAGAGCTAGTGTCAGTGATGTTTTGGTGCAGTAAACGGTTCTCCGATTCCACTTCGCGGACTCTTGCCTCACTGTTGGACTGAGCGCGCTCCTGTAGAGACACCACCGAGTCTGACAGGTGCTGCTTCTCACTCTCCAACTCTGAGATCTGATGGAAAACAAAGGGGGAAGAGCCATCAACAAACAGTGCGTTTCACTTTCATATCTGAGTGCAGTGATATAGATGTTTGAACCTGTCGATCCTTCTCTGCTCTCAGAGAATGCATCTCTCTCTCCAGGCTCTGCTTTTCTCTCAATATTTCTTCCCCGAGAGATTCCATGTCCTGATTGGTCAGTCTCTCCTGGTCCAGCAAGCCCTGAAGACGCTCCAACTATAAAAAGCAATGTAATAATTGGTTGCAGACATTTTGAGAAAACATAAAATCATTTGTACACTGCTCTGTTATTTGTGGACATTGAGGCTTGCAACCTTCTTGCTGAGACTCTGGTTCTCCCTCTCCAGCTCCTGAGTGTGGAGCTGTTTCTCTTGCAGCAGGTGGTTGTCTTCCTTTAGTCTCTCTATAGATGACTGGAGCTCCCGGTTTTCCTTTTCTAGCTTCAACACTCGACTTGAAACACATTCATTCAGCTCATGGACCAGTGATTTACGACCTGTAGAAGAGGGTGGTACTTTGGTTTGGACAGGATACAGAAAACAAGTCCGGAGAGACAAACCGATGAGCAGAAGAGGGGAAATAACAGAAATATAAGTGGGGTATCTTACTCTCTGTGTTAGAGTTGTCGTGGTTCTTGGTGAGCTGCTCCAGCTCCCAACCGAGATGAGCCGACTCATTCATACTCTGTTTCTGTCCAATTTCTAGCAACATGTTCTCCTCGACCAGCTCTTCTAATCTCCGCCGTTCATTGTCCCGCTCCTGTACGACACGAATGACAGATTAAGAAATAATGTCAGGATATTCTCAAAGGACAAAGGGAGAATTGAGGGAGGGAGGCAGGGAGAGAGATTATTACCATTTCAAGGTCGTGTATTTTGGCTCGTAATAGCAGGTTGTCTTTCTCCAGTGTGTGAAGTTTTTCAAAGCGCCCCCTAGAGGCTGAGAGCTGCTCTTCCAGCAACATCTTTGTCTCCATCAGAGTAAGGTTGTCCTCACGAAGCTCCTGTAGAACCACACAAGACACACATATTTGAAATAAACACAAACCAAAGAGCTACATCACTGTACGAAGATAAACATATCAATCTGCTGTTTCATGACATGACAGTTGAGCGAGGGCTCGGTGTGGAAGTGAGACTGTACCTCCACTCTGGTTTTGTAGAAATGAACATCATTGAGTTTCTCTTTACACCTGCTGAGTTCAGTCTCCAGTCTGTCTACCCTGGATGCTTTGTCCCTCAGAGAGTCCACCTCGTCCCGGTACACTCGGGCCGAACGGGCCTCACAGGAGAGAGACTGATTCTGAACCACACACAAACGCGCACAGTTAGAATTATTACTCCAAACCACTTTCAGAGAACAATAAAAACGGTTTGTTACGAGTGTTCTACAAACATGTTAGTCATCCTAAAAGCCAGTAACCTAATCTCATCTGCATGTGCTTTGGCAGAAGGAGGTGCCACTACACAGCAGCACAACACCCTGACACAACATGTGATGTGATAAGTCGATTGATGGGATCTTGTCGGGGTCTGTGTCACAAAGCAAGTTCTCCTTTGTCTTGCTGTACAGTTTGCAATTCAGTTCCAAGTGGGTTCTTAAGAAAGTTGAGCAAGTGAAGTCATTTCCACTGACTTATTCTAAACCTTAGACTCCAGAAACAAGTGTCCTGTGCTGTGGCTTTATTTTCTTTTTATGATCATATTTCTTAATACAGTCGTGTTATAAACGTCTGTATGACTCTAACATTTAGAGATGGGTTCTGACCTCTTGTTTCATTTTCTGTAACTCCTGATCCAGACGCTCAACTTCGTGTTTTGAATCCATCAGCTGCTCGGTTTTCTCCTCGCTGCAAAAAGTGGAGACAAACACACAGACATTGAATCAAAATGCCTTACATAAAGGCAATTCTTCGATTGATCAATTAGGAAAAACTTGGTTAAGCCCATTGTGAATGAGATCATGAATATTTAAAGTAAACTGTAAATTACGCAGTAAGTCTGAACCTTTTTTTCAGAAAGAATCTGCCGAATACTGAGAGTTTTCCGTGTAGTTAATCTCCAAACACAGGATTCCATGTGTGATTACACTGTCGACCCACGCTGAGAGAGTAACGACTTCCAGCCGCTGCCTGTGTCACCACGGACTCTTACACCAGCGATACAGAGCCTTTTGGGGACTTCAGCTAACAATGTGCAAACTGGATGATTTGGTGGCTATTAAAACATCCGATTCACTGCTAGTTTGTGTTCAAAGTGATTTGGCTCATTTCCAGGATTTGACTCGAGAAAGACTCACAGTTCTTGTCTGTATTTGCGGAGCTTGGCCTTGGTATCGGCAAGCTCCACAGACAGATGCTGTTTCTCTTCTTTTGTCAGAGCAGAAACAGTCCTGGGCGATCCGTCCTTCACTCCCACGCTTCCAGCGCTCTGCCCTCGCTGCGGGCTGCCGAGGCCCAGGTTCCTGCACCCTTCCTGGGGCTGCTGACTGAACAGGTAATCCCTCTCCTGCGACAAATCCAAAATAACCTGAAAGACACAATTCTTTTTCTTAGAGTTCCTCACTCAACTATTTAAGTTAGCTACAAGCTAAATTCAATTACAATCTGTAATATATATATATATATA
>JAFBJT010093606.1:0-21469 GCA_016785325.1 Chascanopsetta lugubris
TTACAGCGCGGGCCAAATTTGGCCCACGGGCCAGAGTTTGACACCTATGATGTAAACAGTCATGAATGTTTTGAGCAAAACTTATTTTTATTTTTAACAGCCTAGGACAGTGTCCAACGTTTCTTTTTTCAGATTAAAATGCAACTTCTCTTGATTCAAAATGAAGATGTGTGTATGAGTCATGTTGGTGGTGTCATTTTACACTTCCTAGTATTGTTACCACTTCTTTTGTGACTTGACCCGTTGGTTACAACGCCAAACTCAGCAATGGTGACTAGGGACTAACAATGGGAAAAGGTGTTTACCGCCTGGTATGACAAGTTCACTGGGGTTAAATACTCCATTGTATTCACCTGCTAATCTAATGGACAAGAGACTTCTGCAGCCATGACATATTTCATTCCCATTGTCCTGGTCAAAATTAAGGTCAAACTGATGACTTGAAAAGTTCAATCAAGATTTTGTTCACCATTTCTCTCATTTCTCTAATGTTCACCATTTTTCAGTATGACACAGATCACTAATGCTCATCTGTATTTTGTGTCCACTTTCCTTTTTTAAGGTTTAAGCCAGTTTTTGACAAGAGCAGGAAAACTTCATGCCCATAAAAATATATAGAAATTGACAAACCCACAAGTGTCCACTCTGATCCTCAGGAATAACCCTACACCGTTGAAACAGAATCTTGTGGGTCACCTGTACATGAAACACGTGTGAACCTGTTGACACTGAAATATGGGTCGAACCATGAGCATCTCATCTCATCAACCCCCAAGAGCTGAGAGGTCAAGCGGCTCCTATTACACAACAGCACTAGGGTTTCTGAAGAGACCTAAAATATTAAGAGTCATGCTGTGCAGAGGCAGACTTCACAGGCAGACCTCTCTGCATGGATGGGCAAATAACCTTTACACATCTAAGGCCCCCAGCGTGCACACAGGAAGCCAGGCAAGGAACAAACTGCAAAAAATAATTAACCAAGTTCATCAATGTCTAGAGCGGAACATACAATCATATAACTAATAAACTGTAGCGCCAGCGACTACAAAGAAAACCTTTGTACTAGCTGCTTTGATCCATGCACTGAATTCTGTGGATCTTCCAGACCTTTTCCTGAGGGGCAGTGTCTATGAGTACAAATGTCAAAGTGAGAGCATCCAGACTTTCTGCAGACTTTGTCTGTACCATCCTTGTTGTTTAGTACACAAGGCAGAGAAAGATTAGTATTAGTAACAACATGCATGGAAATCCTGTGCAGCACAGAAACGGCACATTTTACATATATGATCCTTTATACAGTATAATATTTCTTATGTGCACAATGCACACATGTATTTCATAGACCCATTCTATCAATTACCAAATGAGATACCAACTATTTTAAAAAATCAGTTAATGATGGTCAAGAGAGTTTTTTTGAATGCTACAAGGATTTTTGTGTTGTATTGAATGTGTACGAATGAAGAACCTTTTTGAGCATGTGGAAAAAGGTCTTGACGCAATCATGCAGACCTCTTTCACAGGGCACCTCTCAAATGAAAGCTGATTAAAACAAATTGAGACAGGCAGCTTGCCACTATTTGGAAATACATATCACCTTGCTATTTAACGTTGGTAGCATTTTAAACCTCTGCAAGTCACAACTTGAAACTGACATATGCATCTCATAACTGGCTGCATATAAAATCAACTCTGCTCCATTGTTTCCTAGCGACAGTATGAAGTAAACATAAAATACAAACATTAGCTTTGATTTATACCTTTGTGCCTTTTTTTAAGCAATGTTAGCTTCATTCAAAGTCAGTTTCTGTTTCTCACTTGCTGTTGCTCCTAGTTACAAGCTTGTCTGATTAGCAAGTAACTCAATCCTGCTTGAGACACAACGACCAACGACAACAAACATTACACACCCACAAAAAATGACAACAAGCTTTGACATCACTTCCTATGACATCAACAGTCAAGATGGGGGGATGGGGAGACTCCTAACTAGCACTCTCACCCTCCCTCCCTCCCCCTCTCTCGCTGTCTGAACTAAGCTATGCAACGTCTTGGGAGCAGCCCTTCCTCACTCTTCCATACTGACACACAAACGCAATCCCCTGCTTCCTCTTCCAAAAACACCCATGCCATCGACACTAAGAGGATAAATGTTCTCATACTACTGCAGCAACTTTCAGAAAAAGTCACAGACGTATTTCTTACTCTGTGAAATCCAAATCGGCAGCTGCAGTCACCACATGAAAACAACATTCTTGCCCATCACCCCTGGAAAAAGCAGGGAGCAGAGAGCAGCAAGGAGGAGGCAGATTTCCTGTTCTCACCTCTAAAATGCATGAGGGCCACAGGCTGGAAAGGCCCATTGGAGCTTGGTGCATCCACAATCATCCCGCTGGCAGCTCTAGCACATGCCAACATCAGTGGGCTGAGGCAGGATGCAGGGGAGAAGAAGGCAGCTCAGTCTAAGGCGAGGAGCCAGCCTCCATTTTAGCACGAACACTCGGAGCAGAAAATGAAGCTCCCCTGCTGCTGGAGGGAACCAGCTAGTTAGTGATGTCATCCTCCACTGCAGCCACCCGGTTGGCTGGCTGTGGTCACATGAGCTTGCTGTCAGAATAAATAAACATGAGGGAAGGGATTGGCTGGTGGGCTGAGGGGGAAGGGGAGGAACTGTTGCTGTGATTGGAGCAAGAGCAGCTACATCTGTCAAGAGTTTAAACACACGCACACACAGATCTGATTTCACCTCAGCTTGTGATAAAATGTATATAAATATAGGATAATAAGGTTCACACAAATAGATGTTTTCAAATCATTTTAAGACTCAAGATAGCAGTAAAATGACAAATCTCATTTGCAAGCTATGACAACGAACTGACCTTTCAAATTACAACTCTTGAATCCACAGCAACACAGTTAAATGCACTGCAACATAGCATAACCAACTAAGAATACAAGCCAAGATTAGAATATGATTTTAGTATAAAACACCTACAAGATGCAACAGTAAAAACCAGACACTGAGGTTAATACGTGACAAGCAGGCGCCAATGTTGCTCAATCAGATAAAAGCCCTTTGTGCTTCTCTGACCGCCTGCATGTGTGCGCTGCCTTTGTGTGAATGTGTGTGTGTTTTTGCATGACAGATGGCTCTCCAGGAGCACGGCCTGAGCCCAGGTGTATGTGACAGAGAAACAGGAAGCCTCAATGTGAGCAACACAGGATGTGCATGTGCAGAGTGCAGCCCGCTGTCTGCCCCAGCAGCCATGGAGACATAAATGAGCACTGCTAAAGGGCAAGTCCACAGTGATGCAGATGATTAAATGGAGCAAATGATATTCACACACTAAATACAATTACAAGCGCCCTTCAAATGCAGTTAAAGGCTTGTCGATGAATCAACAAGTTCTACTTGAGCAACAACAAATTAATGCTTGAGCCAGGGAGACAGAACGCTCAGACATCTTTGCCCAAGCATTGCCTTCAGCTGGTCCTGCATTCAGGAAAAACAAGAACCATAAGATACTAAGTGCTTTCTATTTTTTTTCTAAAGGAGAATTTTCATACATGTTTAAATGAGCACAGATGTTAGCATAGCTATAATCATACCTCGATGTAAACTTTGTTTTTAGCCTGTTGCTCATTAGTATGTCCTTATCCTTCCCTTCTGAGCACATATGAATATCCACCGTATTCTTCAGTTATCATGAAAAACTCAAAAGATGGTTTAGCCATTTGATTTGATGTTTTCTAATCAATTCTAGATGCTTCTGACAAATGGCTTGACTCAATAGAATTTGGCAGCTCCTCCTTTGGGCTTTGCAGTTAATCATTAGGGGTGCAAAAGGTCTTGGGGACACTCAGTGCTGTCACATCATCATTAAACCCTCCTTGGTCTCTGGTTTGACTGATGTTTGTTTTGGCTGCATATCTAGTACCCTGTAAATCAGCCATTTTTGTTTGTCAGCGACTTGGAAAAGCTTGAAGGTCTTCAAACTAGGCCAAACTGTATGAATGGGGATGAGTGACGTAAATGATCTAGTCCCCAAATGCAATTGAGCGGTGCAAAGGAACTCTGAACATCAAGTCAATCTACTCCGGATATATACAACAGTGGAGCACTTCAGCAGCAGTGTCTAATCTGAGCATATAAAGGGCTCTTTCTTGACATTCAATCCCTTAGTCATGGGGTAAACCTCTCTCCTCTACAGACAGGTTGTTCTGACCGAGACAGAAAAATTCTAAATACTGCCACTTGTTGCAAATTCTATGCCAATGTTCCTTTGTCACAATCTGTGGAGTATCATGTGCCTGTACTGGACAAGGGCTGTGAGTTTGCTTATAGGTGATTTGTATCACCATATTAATCACTTGTAGCAGAAAATACACAGTGGAACCACACGTTCATTTCATTGAACTTTAGGAACTGTAAGATCTAGCAGAAACCATTTCCATCTCAATTGAAAGAAAGAATATACAAAACAGAGATGTTTGAATGACACTATAACCATATATACCACTATAGCCATATGAATATATTAATTTCTCTACAACTAGTATGTCATATTAACATCAGGATTGGGCCCTTTAAGCAAACAGCATGAGAGAAAGGGATGTATCCTGTTGTAAATAATGCATGAGGGTTATTTCCTTTAATCTTCACTAATCCCTCAAAGAGCAATAACAGCTCCATTAAGAATTTCTCTTTCGAGAAGATATTTGAAAGTATTATCCTTCTTTAGTAAACAGTGTTTTCAATAAAAGTGGTTAATGTAATTAAAATTAGAAATATGTCTCGCTGAGGCTTTTTATACTCTGACCACCAGGTGGCGCCAAACCCCAAGAGGCAGAGGTTTCATGCAGATCAGGTGAAGGAGAACATATACACAGGCAGCAACTATTGTTCTGTGATTTCTGGCATGCATCACACTAGACTGAGAGCACATGGAGACAAACAGGCACCTGTGGACAACTTATCTCCTCTGTGCTTTCTCGGGTGAGAATATCTCTAGCAAACATTTAACAAGTACACAGAATTCCTGATTTGTGTACTTTTCTAAAGCCTTAAAAAATCCAGAGACAGAAGCAGCCACTCACTATAAGCAGTGTTCAACAGAAAGCAATGAACCCCTTGTGCAACCAAAATGCTACAACAGGGATGGACCCCGGAGTCATGACGCGGTTTTTTGGTGAAGAATCATGGGAATGCCTTCTGGTAAGAGTTTTCAGTCTCGCCTCAAACCCTTGCAGCTCTGCAGGACAGGCCGGCGGACATGTGTTTCTATCAGGAGGTGGTGAACATGCATGGAATGAAAACAGGCCAAGCGAGGAGCCTGTTTGGACAGGACTCAGTGATAACATCTACCGGGCCACAGTGGGAACCTTATCAAAGTTCTCACTGGAGTGTGAGAAGTGAACACCCTGTATCACAAATTAAGTTATGCCTTAAGCTACCCATTGTCAATGGCTAACCGGGTTATGGTGGAGTGATCCTTTTCTTGTGTCTGTTATTAACAAACCTAATGATAATGCAATGAAGTGGAAAAGTAATGAAAGATAACAGTACAGCTGCTACAGGTCCTAAAAATGACAGAGCAACATCTGAACATTTGCTTGCATTTTGCCTAGCTAATTCAAGAGGAATGCATCCTTTCCTCCTTGAAACTAGGGTATTCAAAATATAAGTCCCTCAAAGAAAACTTAACTATTCAACAAAAAATGCAGCAAAAAGGAGGGCATGCAATGGATTTTGGGACATTGATGTTGTAGTAATGCAGTAGTGTGGAACAGTTAGTTTCAAAAACCAATAACAGCCTTAAATTGATTTTCTCAGCCATTAAATGAGAGCAATAGGATTTCTCCCATCGCTCCCAAAGTCAGCAGGACCCTTCACAGTATAGACGATGCCGAGTGTGAAACTGGTAAGATGAACATTTCTTGAGTTCCACGTACAAAGAGACATATTTCTAGAATCACTAGAGAGATGTGTGCATGAGATACTGAGAAAGTCCCTTCGGTCAGCTGATCCCATGACTCAACTCCCTCACAACCCCAGGCCTCAGGACAGCCCTAACACAATCTGACCCTGACCAAACTGAATTATAATTACAGAGAGTGGTTATTACGTAAGCTTTTAAACAGAAAATGCATTTATTTTGCATTTCCTAGTCTCGACCATGTACAGCACTTTACCCTGAGTCATTTGTGGAAAGGTTCATGCAGTGTTTCTCTGAATAGTGCCTCTAAATGTAGTCTTTCCCTATCACTCATCCACTTACACATCAGCAAGTTTGGGGTTTAAAATGTAGTGGCACATGCTGACTAGAGGAGCTGCAAATCGAATTATTGACTGTCCGGTTTAGTTCCACAGCCATCCCACAGTGCCATTTGGCTCCCTACGGAAAGGACGCAGTGACACATTATCTGTGCACCATCGCTCATCAGAAACTGTCAACAACACTGACCATGCACCAGTGCAGTCATCACGGCCTGGACGTGGCTGACACACGCAGACCTGGCTGCACAGAATCAAGAGACAGGCTGTGGTAGTTTTGTCCAAAGCAAGAGAAGGAGACAGAGCAACACAGTTAACTTAGATTAAGTTAAATGCTCGGCAGAATTTTAACAATGGCAGCAGTGTGATGTTACTGCATGTCACGGCCCAAGGCTACATCCACTGAAACACACTATCATTTTAAAACCCTGCTTTCAATTGAAAGCCATCTTTTGCATCACATGTCAACATCATCTGTAATAATATATGTGAAAACACATTTCACATGACAATTCATGCACAGTGGTCATGTGCCTGCTGGTATGAACAGAAAGCACATTTCCAATTTGCAGTTAGTTGTTAAGTGGTTTTCAAGAAACAGCAATGGTGGAAAGGGAGACCGGGGATTTCTTTCCATGAGCTGAGGATGAGATGGACACACATGACGTAACTTCATCTAATTCTTACACACTGGACCTTTAATATCCAGCAATATATTGAGTTTTTCAATATGCTGCCAAGTTCGCAGGACAAGGGCAGTGGACATTATCATTGTGTGTGTATTCATGCATGCATACCCAGACACAAGCATAGACAGAATCCCCAGAGGCCAAACTGTAGTGGCCAGTCACAATATGGTGCAATACTGACACTGAGCTGTCGGTACATTACGTGTTAACAATATATACATTAGTTACGATGATTTTTTTTTTTCCACATGGGGAAGAAGAGAGAACCACAGACACTGCTGGTCTGTTCACTGGCAACATCCTGAAACACAAGGACCATGGAATTAAAGCTTTATCTCTGGATTACCACTAAATATAGACACTTGGGCTAAATCCAGCACAAAGTCCTTCCCATGTACGTCCTCTGTTTGTTTCCATGGATTGCATAATGTCATGCTCAGCTTAGTATTAAAATGAGGGTGATGCAGTCCAGAATGACTATTGAATTTTCAGTTTTTTTTTCATGTGTGTGCTGGTTCGCTTCTTTGATGAGATTACAGGGATTTCTTACCTTTTAATCTAAAGTATACAACTTGTGTATTTGCAAATCTACCTAAAGGAAAAGCCTCTTGACAATTATTTGATGAGGCTACAAAGCCAAACTATAATGTGTCAAAACTCCTTAACAAAAATGCAGGATATTCCAGTCAGGAAAAGAAAGGTGAACGCAAATAGCCACAAATCCCAGGGCACTGGGTGTTTGGTTCATTATGTGATTAGGTGACATGGCTGTAAGAGTCACAAAGGTAAATACCTTTGAAAGCAGGCAGTTTCTGCAGCTCTCTGTTGTTGCTCAGGCTGAAGCGAGAGGAGCTCTGCCTCTTGTCCTTTTTGATGGGCGTCTGGGAACCTGGCTGCTTCCCCTTTAATAGCTGAGTGGTGGGAGGGACATTGTTGCTCGCTTTCCTGTTCGAGCTCTGCCGAAACAAGACAGAGAAAAATGTGTATTAGTGACAGTGAGGTGAGCGAAGGTGCATGCTACAAAGCTGTGTGCGCAGTGTGAAAGACAACCACGGTATGGGACTGTAGAATCTGTGCGCACAGCCACCAGTTAAATGTGTATTTAAATAATGTACCATGCGACACCATTTATTGAAAAGGACAACATATCACATTTCATAACCTGCATCATAAACTTTGATTTAGCCGG
The DNA here is from genome assembly GCA_016785325.1 of Chascanopsetta lugubris. Taxonomy (NCBI): domain Eukaryota; kingdom Metazoa; phylum Chordata; class Actinopteri; order Pleuronectiformes; family Bothidae; genus Chascanopsetta; species Chascanopsetta lugubris. The sequence continues at coordinate 8,153 of JAFBJT010093606.1, forward strand.
AGTAAAGACTCTTAGAGCTGTGCCTCGGTTCAGAGCCTGCATCAGAGGATTCACTGCGCCATAACAACATGCGTAGTTGGACCTATTTCATGACTTACTGGACTTCAAAATAGTAATAGTGGAAAGTGAAAAATGCAAACATTTATTTTGAAATCAAATGAAAGCTTCGATTTAAACATAAATTGGACTATAAGGCTAGACTGGTATTTGTTTTTCCTAGCTGATACCAATACATTTTTTACCTGCCATTTGGCAGCGTTTCTGCAAGATGGCTACTGTAAACCTGATCAACTGAATGTAGCAGGTTTCTCACAATTGGTCCAACCCACTTGCTGCGCACCTCTCACCAATACACACCTAAGGCATAGAGCTAATGCCACCAGATGCAGCTGTGGTGCTGAGTCTGCCTGAGTCACAGGGACTTCATCAAATTCATTTAAGCCCCAGATAAAGTTGGCTGTAGTCTGCAGCACGACAAGACAGCAGCTTAGGCTAGGCTGTGAGCAAGCTGTCGAGGCAAAGTGGGAAATCATGCTGAGCTAAGCGGTTATGGGCTGGATTACAAACTAACGGAGTACAAAGACAGGAATTAACCCTCTGTTCGTAAGTTCATTAAAGTCAGAGTAGAAACATCTGTCAATTATTTTCCAATTCAACACTTTGTTTGTACTTCCTCACAGCTGTGACTTTGACATATGGCATATGAAACCTTATAGCTTCATTTTGGTTTAAAGAATTGAGGGAAAAAAAGGAATGAGGCTGGCATGCAACATTGCTGTACAAAATACAACATGAAGGATTATAATAGCTGAAACAAAGACTATAAAATCATATTTCATTTCCATGACAGCAAATCAGGGAAACCTGTCTCAGATACATTCAAATGAAATACATATGAGGGTACAAAAAATATGGTTCAGATAAGAGACAAGTGCTTTTTTATATTACAATGAGCTGTGTATAGCAGCATTCAATATGAACAGATGGTGAGAACCACATATCATATAAATATGTCATGAATCAGCTGACACACCATGTAGCAGATTTCATATGACTTGTGACAAAACATCCAGTTCTTTGATGAAACCACGATATAAATTATTCAGGGTTTCTAATGCGGTGACAGCCGATGTCATGGAGAAAGTTCAGAAAGTTTATAACCATTCTGTGTGGTAATCTGGTGTAATGATTCAAATCACATGCCTTCGCTATACGAGGAACAACAGTGTTTTACACGATACAAAAACTGCCATTTCAGTCTGAACAGCAGACATGTAAAAATACAAGTTATTATCACAGGGCAGTAGACTTCAAGGTACAGAGTGTAAGATTTGGTGACATCTTGTGGTGAGGTTGTAATGGCCCATAATTCACGATTGGAGTCTTGTTTGGTTTCCATTCTTAGCTATCGTAAAACCATGACAGTCTGTACATCAGGACTTGATTCTGGTGAAAATGTAAAGAGTAAATGCTATTGAAAATTCAATAACATGAAATTCAGTTGTATATCGCCACATTATGACATACATTATCTCATGGCATTTTACCTAATAACATACAGACCTTGTAATAACAAAATAACAATGTGTACTGAGAAACATATCAATATAAACATTTTTCAAATCTAGTCAGACTAAATTGATCAAACTTATTTCAGCCACATCTTCCAATCTAGACCTTGAATATAAAGTAGGCACTTTGTGTAGGCACTTTGTGATGCAAATGAGTACATTCATGTGATTGTACATTGGTGGTAACATTATTTCATATTCCCTGTCCGCCAGAGAAAACAGAATTAACTTGACACACTGGTCCTTTACGGAGAGCAATTTTAATTTCCATTCATCAGCTGTCAGTCCTATCATTTAAAATATAGAACTAACACAACTGATCTATGAAAAACACAATACAGATGTAAACAATAAGTGTACTAAGTGATGTACACATTCCATCATTATAGTTTGGGGAGCAGGATATTATCCCATCTGAGCATCAGCATGACTGAACCTTCAGCACTACCACATCAGAGCACTGCAGTGCTTGCTGATAATGCAGAGACTGGGCGTGTTGAATCATTATCGCACTCGTCAAAGCTCTTCATTCTCTCACTAGTCACCAAGCAATACGCACGCAGACTGTGGTGTGTGTGTGTGTGTGTGTGTGTGTGTGTGTGTGTGTGTGTGTGTGTGTGTGTGTGTGTGTGTGTGTGTATGTGTGTGTGTGTGTGATGCAGAGTCAGTGGCATCTGAAGAAGGACTGACTGACCCTCTGTGCTCCGGGAAGTGTCTAATCAGGTTTCCTGAATTAACCCACCTCATGCTCGGAATTCTCCTGCCCTCCACTCTTGCCCACTTTCGTAGACTTGGGGGTTTCCTGAAAGAGAAACACACAAATGTTGAAAATGCTAAAGTCTTTTAAGCATGAATAGTTTGATAATATCAACAAGCTGCTTATAAATTAAACAGCCGTCATGCAGAAACCCAGGCTAAATATAGCACGCCTGCCCACCCAGTCCATCACTCCTCAGCCTGCAAGTTAGCTAGCCAGTGTTATTTCAGATTTTAGCAACCAAAATAAACAAATATAAGGTGCGAAATTTAAGATATATCCACACATCTACTCGTGCGGTCGGGGGGTTAAGATTTATTCAAATTCTACGAACTAATTTATGTATAACGGTGTGTTGTCTAAAGGAGATACCAAGTGCTAATGTGTAGGTAAGATTGCAGCTAGCTGCCGCGCTGCTAACATGATGGGACACCACGCTGAGGCTAAAATGACTCGCCATTACAAGTTCTGACAAATAAATGGGTGAAAAATAGACTTATGCAAACTTTATTCTAACCCGACACGACCTCTCAACTCAAACAAGAACTCACCTTGTCCTTCTTGGTTTTATTCGGCATTGTAGACGCGTAACCGCCCAATCTCCCCTCTCAGATACTCCACAACCAAAACCTTGACAACTCTCCGGGCACCTCACCGCAAGGCGGCTCAAGCCCCGTCCCCGCCCTGTGATTGGATGCTGCCTGTCAGCTGACCTCGGGCTTCACAGTTTGACTCAACGCTGTGTCGAAAAGGAAACGAAAGCCATCTGCTGGCAAAGGCGAGTATTTCTTTCATGTGATGTGGAAATCACACAGAATGCATCAATGAAGTAGTGCAGTGATTTCTAAAATGTTACGGGAAGAAAGTAAATACCTTGAGTTTTAATTCTACATACCTAAGATGAATAAGATGAGATGCATTCATCGACGAAATGCGATGATACATGTTTTATTCTGCATTTATTAAAAGAAATGTATATTATGTAGTTTCTGAATAATGTTGTTGGCTACTTAGAAGTGGGAATTGTTGATGTTGACTGTGTCAAATGGCTGTGTATGTGTATGTATTGATTGCATGTAATATAAAGCCTGTTCAGTAAGGACAAACAACATGACTTGTAAGTACTGATAAACCTTTATTTCAGGGTCCCACTGTTTCCCAGAACCATATCAATTTTCATATATTTACAGTTAAAGTAAGAACACACAAAGGACATTGGAATGTCTATAAATACAAAAAAACGTTTTGGTAAAACATATGATACAAAAACCGAACTGAACAAAAAAATGTTCTGAAGGGAATTGATCTGAACAGCATATGGTTGATGCAAAGGGTAAACGGGGTGATCAGACATTTAACCTTTCTCTTCCTTTTTTAAGAACACTACTTGTAAACACTAGTGGGCAATAGAAACAAGCTTAGTCCACTTCCTCCATCCTGGAAGTGTCATCGTCGTCGCCTTCAAGTGGTGGCATGTCCTCAGTGGGAGCTGAGGGGGTTTCGTCCGAGGTCGGATCGTCTTCATCAATGCCTGAAAGAGGAGAAGGCGGAGTCAGCGGAGGTAGACCAAAGCAGCAAACACAATTTACAGTTCTCATTTGTAATACAGTCACTTACCAAGACCCAGCTTGATCATTCTGTAGATGCGGTTGGAGTGGGTCTGGGGGTCGTCCAAAGTAAATCCAGAGGAGAGCAGGGCCGTCTCAAAGAGCAGGATGACCAGGTCCTTCACCGACTTGTCGTTCTTATCTGCCTCCGCTTTCTGCCTCAAGGTCTCCACGATGGGGTGGTCAGGGTTGATCTCAAGGTGTTTTTTGGCAGCCATGTAGCCCATGGTGGAGTTATCTCTCAGGGCCTGGGCCTTCATGATCCTCTCCATGTTGGCTGTCCAGCCGTAGGTGCTTGTAACAATGCAGCAGGGGGAGGACACCAGACGGTTGGAGACTGTGACCTGGAATAACAAATTTAAATTATAATCATCTGCTTTTACTGAACCAACTTTTCATCCACAACCATGTGTTGTTGTTTATTTTAATGCTATTACATTTATTCCTCCACTCACCTTCTCCACCTTCTTCTCCAAGATGTCCTTCATGATCTTGCACAGGTTCTCAAACTGTGTCTTCTTCTCCTCCTGCTTCTTCTTCTCATCCTCATCCTCAGGCAGCTCCAGCCCTTCCTTGGTCACCGACACGAGGTTCTTACCCTCGAACTCTTTCAGCTGCTGGACACAGTACTCATCGATGGGCTCGATCATGTAGATGACCTCCAGGCCGGCTTTGCGAAGGCGCTCGACGAAAGCGGAGTTGGCCACCTGGTCTTTGGTCTCGCCTGATAAACACACGGAGATGTTGTTATTCATGTAGAGCCGCGTAAATGCTGTCATCTTGAATTTAAAACAAATACTGCTGGGGTTTTTTAAATGACGAGCATCCTCACCAGTGATGTAGTAAATATGTTTCTGGGTGTCCTTCATGCGTGTGACGTAGTCCTTTAGGGAAACCATCTCATCTCCGGTGGCCGAGGTGTAGTAGCGCAGCAGCTCAGACAGCCTCTTTCTGTTCTGTGAATCTTCGTGGATGCCAAGCTACAGAATATAAATGAATATAGCAGCAATTAGCAATTCACACTTACAAGAAAAAATGTAATCTAGAAGGCCATCAGTTAGTAAACACTGACTTTTATCCCTAAAAAGGTGGGGTCAAGCCCTCTTGTACAGTAAAGGATAAACAGTAATTTTCAGCTAATTTCAGAGAACTATATGAAATGATGGCTATCAGGATGTGAGGAGGATTTCAGCTAATTAGATAAAAGTGTATTACAAACCACCCACTATCTTATTATTATGTCATTTGTGGGCTATGATACTGAAGGTGAAAATACCAATATTGGTCTAACAGGTGGAACCACTGATAACCAGGAGGTGGCAATAGAGAGCTCTATACAAGATTTCACAGAGGCAATATGGCCTCAGGATCAGACAGATGGCTAATGAGTAAAGGGTCAGAGGAACAAAGGTGATCATTAACTGGAATTCCAACAGTTCTTTTAAGCCTTATACTTGGAGTAACAGCAGGCAGCCTCCTGCTAGAGTTATCTTTGGTTTTGTCTCCGATCACATTAACTCAGCATCAAACCGCAGAGGAGGGTTTAACTCTACGTGGCTGCCTGACGGTTTGGAAAAGACGAGGTTTGAGGAAAATGCGCAGGTTACTCTCATTGAGCATATTGAGGACAGGACGCTGACCTTGATGTTCTTGGAGAATTGCTCATAGTACTTTTTGTAGTTGTCCTTGTCCTCGGCCAGTTCAGTGAACAGCTCCAGGCACTTCTTCACCAGGTTCTTGCGGATGACCTTCAGGATCTTGCTCTGCTGCAGCATCTCTCTGGAGATGTTAAGGGGCAGATCCTCAGAGTCCACAACACCCTTGATGAAATCTGACAGGGTGGATTATGAAAACTCGGTCAGTCATATGTGTGTCTGTATCATAATGAGCTGATAATGAGACACAAAGCGAGCGAGATAAACATCCCACACAAAGGTTTAAACTCACTGAGGTACTCTGGGATGAGCTCATCACAGTTGTCCATGATGAAGACCCTCCGCACGTACAGCTTGATGTTGTTCTTCTTCTTCTTGTTCTCGAAGAGGTCGAATGGTGCCCTGCGAGGCACGAAAAGCAGGGCACGGAATTCCAGTTGGCCCTCGACAGAAAAGTGCTGCAGTAAAAGTGAAATAGGGATTAACTTTAAAATACCCAATATGAACAACTTGTGCATTTTCAAGCAAAACATTAGAACCTACCTTGACAGCCAGATGGTCCTCCCAGTCGTTGGTGAGGCTCTTGTAGAACTCCCCGTACTCCTCGTTGGTGATGTCATCAGGGTTACGGGTCCACAGTGGTTTGGTCTTGTTCAGCTCCTCCTGGTCAATGTACTTCTCCTTGATCTTCTTCTTCTTCTTCTTCTTGTCTGAGGACTTGTCGTGATCGTGCTCGTCATCAGACCCCACATCCTCAATCTCAGGCTTGTCCTCGTCCTTGTCCTCTTCCTCTTCTTTGTCCTTCTCCTTCTCTTCGTCTTCTGCCTCGTCATCGCTCACTTCCTTGTCACGTTCCTTCTCCAGCTGAGGTAAAAGAGCGAAGAAATTGGATTACACATGCAACAAAAGAACTTTTAGCATATGAACGAAGGATTAAACTATTATTTACCTAGATCATCTTTTATTATCTAAACATCAAGAGTCTGAAGCCTTACATCACATTTTACTCCAATGCATTGCTATCCATATAATAAAAAATTGTTAATAATTGTTCATACTGAAATTAAAGCTGATAATATTAACAAGTGATATGTATTAACACTAACGATAAGAAACATTGTTCAAATATACTATGAAATGAAATGTCTATTCAAAACCTAAACCTATTTACCTGATAGAAGAAGAATCAAATTTGCCCATTTTTTTGAAATCCTTTCTGATTAAGATAAATGAAACCAGCAAAAGTAGTGCACTATTACAATCAATGATCATGTTTGGTGGAGTAAAACCCTGACAGAAATCTTTGCAAGATGCTGATAATGGACCAGGCTGATTAAGTGTCGACCCTTATTTAAGATTAACAAATGAGATTTACTACAAATGAACACTTACAAAGAGTGTAATGGGGTAGCCGATGAACTGTGAATGCTTCTTCACAATCTCTTTGATTCTTCGCTCCTCCAGATACTCCATCTGATCCTCTTTCAGGTGCAGGATCACCTTGGTGCCACGTCCCATTGGCTCAGCTGCACAAGGAAAAGACAAGTTAAATAACCTCAGAACCTCTGTTTTCCTTTGCCTGCACAAGACACTCGTTTCACAATCACAAAAGATACTTACAATTATCCACTTTCACAGTGAATGAACCCCCGGCGGAGGATTCCCAGGCATACTGCTCATCATCGTTGTGCTTGGTGATGACCGTCACCTTCTCAGCCACCAGGTAGGCGGAGTAGAAACCCACACCGAACTGACCAATCATGGAGATGTCAGCTCCAGCCTGCAGAGCCTCCATGAAGGCCTTGGTGCCCGATTTTGCAATGGTGCCCAGATTATTGATCAGATCTGCCTTGGTCATGCCGATACCCGTGTCAATCAGGGTGAGGCTGCGTTCCTCTTTGTTGGGAATAATTTCAATTTTGAGGTCCTTGCCATCGTCCAGCTTGGACGGATCAGTGAGGCTCTCATAGCGGATTTTGTCCAGGGCCTGGAGGAATAATGATATGGTGAGATTTCACAAAACTGAATTGAGAATTGTGTTCCTGTTTTCCTTTCTCATTTACCTATTATTGTGTAGTGCAGCAACACTGTATCACATGTCTTCGCCTAAAAGAAACAGGTATGACTGAATCACAAGAGACACTTACATCCGAGGAGTTGGAGATGAGCTCCCTAAGGAAGATTTCTTTGTTGGAATAAAAAGTATTGATGATCAAGGACATCAACTGAGCGATCTCAGCCTGGAAGGCAAAGGTCTCAGCCTCATCCTCCATTGCGTGGTCGTGGGACTCTGGCATCTGAGCGGATGGGGTCAACAAAACAGATTTTAGAATACGCATATGCTGCAGAACACACATGCACATTTGAACACCATCCAGCAAGTCCTATCAGCTGTCTGCTTAGCCTGCAATCTTCTACACTTCTAATACTGACTTGAAACAGTTACACTCAGAATGTTCTTGTGCCATTGTTGGCAATTCACAATGTCAATATTTAGTAACATGGCTCTTGTGCTGCACAATAGACATGTGGTGATATGGATGTGTGAAGCTGCAGCAGGGACTGTGCATCAGCACCGTTAGGTTATGTGCACGCATGCATTGCTTGAGTGGACAGGTGGTGTGACAGACTGTCCTGTCTGCTCACTGCTCCACCTCTCTGTAATCCATCTTTGGCGAAAGAGACTAAATCCGCCAGCTCCTGCCTTTGAGCAAGTTCGTATAGTGTGATTTTAAATTTGTGCACAGCAATAAATGCAATACAAAGTATGTGTGGGTGGGAATGGTAACGTGAATGTGACAAGATTTCAAACATCTGAATCTCTCTTTCATTATTAGTTCCCTAAATGCTGGGATGAATGGATGTATATATCAAGCAAAAACTAAAGTATAACATACTCAATATCCCATATGCATGTGTCCTCAATCTCCTGATCAATTACTATTGGTCCCATCACAGTGAAGCAGCACATGGCTCGAATGGCAAATTGAAAACGGCAGAAATGAATGACTCCCCCTGTCGGTTTCCAAGGAGCATAGCAAGATTCTAGAATGTACCAAGGCGGATAGGAACTATCAAGCAGCTTCCATAGGCTCCACCTGTTCTACACCCCCCACGGAGCAGCTCAGGAACATACTGTGAAGCACTCGCAAAACGCAGAAATGGATGAAGATGTGCATGAATGGGTGGAAGGGACGTCATGGACGTGTCTGCTAAGGAAATCTTATCAGACTTCATTGAGTTGTGTAACTCCTGCTAGAGGTGCACCATGTGGTCCATGCGGCTGCAGCCGAGGAGGACATGGATGATGAGGGAGGAGGATACGTTTTGTAAACAGGTGAAAGACAACGACACGACGGATCTGTGATGTTATATCATATATTAAAAATGGCAGCCCCGTGCTTACTGCAGTACCTAATCCGTTTGATACACGATGTACATTCACCTGACCTGACCTACTTCATCACCTTTTAAATCGATGAACATCGACGTTATACATCATCACATACAGCTTAAATATGAGCCTGCCATGCTAAAGCGTTATGACAACGAGGCTAGCAGGAATGCACCTAATTGCATATTTGGCATCCCTGTCATTAATTTGGCATAATTGAAATACCTCTAATTCCTTTACCTTGTTTTTCAATGAATGGAGACGTTCGGTGTTGGGTCGGAGAAGGTCAGTCCTCGGAGGCTGCGGACGCTTCTGACTGTATCCGACGCAGAGCGGCTGTTGTGCGGCTTTGTACCCGTCTCTCGGAGCTTTCCAGAACCATCTGGAATCTTCCTACCTCTCAGCCCGGGAGCTGGCCGGTGATAAGTCCGCTTTCATTGTCAATCACAAATGAGCTTTCGTGATTGGCTAGAGGAGGCGGGGTTACGGGCGCTGACAAGTCCGTCTCTTCCGGGTGTGAAAACTGAAACGGGCATGGATGTGGATGAGAGTTACCTGAAAATTCCAGAACCATCCATTTAAAGGGTAAAGATGAAGTGAGGATGAGTGGATGTGTGGAAGGCAAAGTCTGGATCAGATTAAAGCACGAAATTAAGCAAAATAGACCCAATCTTATTTCTGAATATATTTTATTATTACAAATTTGAATTGTATTTCATAAAAAATGTTCTTGATACAAAAGGAGACAGAAGTCAAAACCCAGGTGGCCTAATATTACTCTTAATGATAGTCAGTAGTATCATGTATTAGCAGCTGATGTCATTTAAAACCACACCGTGGCTTGTATTAATTCCGAAGATTAACTTTGATTAAGTAGTTATCGGTGCAGTGTGTAAAACTTTCTATCAGTGAAATTGCATGTCGCAGTTGAATACCCCTCTACCTATGGTAGTCAGAGTTATTACATTTAAATTCAAGGGGTGTTAAATTGGCCCATTCTGAGCCATTATAAAAAATATGGTTAAATGGAAATATGTTACCTAGATTTTACACACTGGACCTTTAACACTGCTTGAGACATGGGGGTTGTTTGTTTGAAATGTCAGCTACAGAAGACACAACACATGTTACAAAAATAACAATGAAGAATGCAGGAAAGAGACAAAAATGAGTGGATTTTAGTCAACTTCCTCCATCCTTGATGTGTCCTCATCGCCTTCCAAGACTGGCATGTCTTCCTCGACAGGCTGGATGAGGTCCTCCACTGCAGAGTCATCGTCATCAATACCTGAGAATGAGAATAGACTCATCAGGACACAAAGATCCATATTATACAATCATATCAGCCAGCAGAATTTCAGATACAATGTCAAAACGTACCAAGACCAAGCTTGATCATTCTATAGATGCGGTTGGCGTGTGTCTGTGGGTCCTCCAGTGTGAATCCCGAAGACAGCAGGGCTGTCTCAAAGAGCAGGATGACCAGGTCCTTCACAGCCTTGTCGTTCTTGTCAGCCTCCGCTTTCTCCCTCAGGGTCTCAACGATCGGGTGCAGGGGGTTGATCTCAAGGTGCTTCTTGGCTGTCATGTAGCCCATGGTAGAATTATCCCTCAGGGCCTGAGACTTCATGATCCTCTCCATGTTGGCCGTCCACCCGTAGGTGCTGGTAACAATGCAGCAGGGTGAGGAGACCAGGCGATTGGAGACTGTGACCTGGCAGAGATCACATGTGGCATTATTGTTGATGACATGAAACATAATGTACTTTAAAGTTGATGATAGAATTATTCTGAATCGTCCATTTACCTTCTCGATCTTCTTGTCGAGGATGTCCTTCATGATCTTGCAAAGACTCTCAAACTTGTTCTTCAGCTCCTCCTGCTTTTTCTTCTCATCCTCATCCTCAGGCAGCTCCAGTCCTTCCTTAGTCACTGAAACCAGGTTCTTGCCGTCGTACTCCTTCATCTGCTGGACACAGTACTCATCGATGGGCTCGATCATGTAGATGACCTCCAGGCCGGCTTTGCGAAGACGCTCAACGAAAGCGGAGTTGGCCACCTGGTCTTTGGTCTCACCTGTGAATCGTGATTTGAAAACAATTTAATCAATGTGTTGATTGAAAGCAGAAAAAAAGTGAAATGATGCTAGATAACCAACCTGTGATGTAGTAGATGTGTTTCTGATTGTCCTTCATGCGAGAAACGTAGTCCTTGAGGGAAACCACCTCATCTCCGGAGGCAGAGGTGTAGTAGCGCAGCAGCTCAGACAGTTTCTTCCTGTTCTGTGAATCTTCGTGGATGCCAAGCTACAACACAAAACGCATCACTCAAACTATAAAAGCAAAGTCAACATGACTTCTGAAATTCTATCAGAAGGGTCGAAGTTACAGAAACGAAAGAGGAAGATGGATAAAACTACCTTGATGTTCTTGGAGAACTGCTCATAGTACTTTTTGTAGTTGTCCTTGTCCTCGGCCAGTTCTGTGAACAGCTCCAGGCACTTCTTCACCAGGTTCTTGCGAATGACCTTCAGGATCTTGCTCTGCTGCAACATCTCTCTGGAGATGTTCAGGGGCAGATCCTCAGAGTCCACGACACCCTTGATGAAATCTGAATGGATAACATAAGAATTGCTTAGCCACTCAAAGCCAGACATAGTCTCAGGGCCATTTATATTTCAAAGATCGTCTAATACATTAGTAATATGTTGCTTACTGAGGTACTCTGGAATCAGCTCCTCACAGTTGTCCATGATGAAGACCCTGCGCACATAGAGCTTGATGTTGTTCCTCTTTTTCTTGTTTTCAAACAGGTCAAACGCAGCTCTTCTTGGCACAAAGAGCAGGGCACGGAACTCAAGCTGTCCCTCCACGGAGAAGTGCTGCAGAGACAGGACAGGAGCATGAGTGTATCTGCGTAAACAGTTTGAAATGTGTTGCACTTTTTCAGTATCAGATGTTTGTGTATCCCACCTTGACGGCCAGGTGGTCCTCCCAGTCGTTGGTGAGGCTCTTGTAGAACTCTCCGTACTCCTCATTGGTGATGTCGTCAGGGTTACGGGTCCAGATGGGCTTGGTCTTGTTCAGCTCCTGAGCATCAATATACTTTTCCTTGACCTTCTTCTTCCTCTTGTTCTGGCCGTCCTTGGAGTCCTCGTCCTCATCAGAGCCCACGTCTTCGATCTTTGGTTTGTCCTTATTCTCAGCGGCGTCTTTCTCTGCTTCTTCCACCTTCTCTCCATCATCATAGTCCACCTCTTTCTCCCTTGTCTTCTCCACCTGAATAGGTCACAGGAAAGCGAGATTGATTAATCATCATTGTCTAAGTTTAATTCCTATTGCGATTGCAGGACCTCCAATGAACTTACATAAAGTGTAATGGGGTAGCCAATGAACTGTGAGTGCTTCTTCACAACTTCCTTGATGCGCTTCTCCTCACAATATTCTGTCTGGTCTTCCTTGAGGTGAAGGATCACTCTAGTGCCTCTGCCAATGGGCTCGCCTAAAATGAACAATAAAGTAATGATGAGAACTGTGCCAGGAAACCATTTAAATAATATTGGTTGTGCCGGGAAATGAAACTTACCAGAATCGGTTTTAACCGTGAACGAGCCTCCGGCAGCGGACTCCCAAATGTACTGCTCGTCATCGTTGTGCTTGGTGATGACCGTCACCCTCTCAGCCACCAGGTAGGCGGAGTAGAAACCCACACCGAACTGACCGATCATGGAGATGTCAGCTCCAGCCTGCAGGGCCTCCATGAAGGCCTTGGTGCCAGATTTGGCTATCGTACCCAGGTTGTTGATCAAGTCGGCCTTGGTCATGCCGATACCCGTGTCCATCAGGGTGAGGGTACGGGCGTGCAGGTCGGGCGTGACTTCAATCTTCAGGTCCTTGCAGGTTTCAAGCCTGCTGGGGTCCGTCAAGCTCTCATATCTGATTTTGTCCAAGGCCTAAGAGAAAAGGACAATTTTATTAGAGCAATGTAACTATAAAATGTGTATATGCTTCATGGTGATATATGCTGGCTATGCTCACATCTGAGGAGTTTGAGATGAGCTCTCTGAGAAAGATTTCTTTGTTGGAGTAGAAGGTGTTGATGATGAGGGACATAAGCTGAGCGATCTCAGCCTGGAAGGCAAAGGTCTCCACCTCCTCCTCCATCACGTGTCCAGCTTTCTCAGGCATCTAAAAGTAAGCACACATTTCATTTAACAAACATGGTTAAACAAACCAAAAATGTATAAATCTGAGGACTTTTAATTTGAATATTTCATTTAAGATATAAATGGGTGTTCACCAGTGTATAACAAGAGCACTAGAGAGCCAGCTGC
>JAFBJT010093613.1:0-10910 GCA_016785325.1 Chascanopsetta lugubris
TTTGATCCCAACACTCATGAGAACCTCACCTACCTCCAGCTGGTGGAGAGATGTGTCACTGATCCAATCACAGGCCTTAGTTTACTGCCCTTGCGCAGATGAAGAGTCAAACCCTTTATGGCTATGTTAAAATCATAGTTATTTTGGAACGCCATTTTTTAAAAGTCATTATCGAAAGAAATGGAGAAAAAATACTACACAAGAAAACTAAACGTTTACTTTAACCCTGCACACATTTAGCTTTTGGTGAATAGAACTAAGAATGCACTGTTAACATTTTTCTATTGTATTTAGGGAAGAGATTATTTCGGTTAAATCTTATATCCACTATCTTTCACGAGTAACAATCCATATATGTTCTCACTGTTTATCCCAAAAAAAATGTCTAGATACTTTGGTTCATATCATGGGGTTTCATTCATTTATCATGTAAGAATTTCTACGAGATATTTTCTGGAAATGAGGCAATAAGTTGGATTTGTGAACTAAGTGAATCGAACAGTATTTCTTGAGCCGACATTCCCTTCACTACAGAATATTTTCAGAATGATTTTTTATTGGTGTAAAAATTTGATCATTTGGCCCAATAAATACATGAAAATTACAACCTTTGTTTTTTCAATGTTATTTCCAAAGCTGTCCATTGTATAACACTGGAAGACGGGCCTCAGTTAGTGTTTAGGTCCATTTTGTGAAATGTTGAACAGGGTTAAAACAACAACTCTGACCATTTAGAATAGCACCAGTTTTAATGAACTTTAAGTCCAGAGGATTGCATTTTGTACAAAGGCAAAGAAAAGGTCATGAAACTTTTACAAAATCAAATAAACAAACGAAGTGTTCTCAGCGTTTAAAGGTACAGTGTGTAGAAAGAAGCTGCACGTATCCAGGGGACTATTAACTCAGATGTTTCAATAGGATATTTAATGTTAAATTTCTACAATTTGAAATTTTGTTTCTAAAATCTTACACAAAGGATCTTTAACATACATATAACAGTTGCCTCCAAATGTTCTCGTTACATTGCTGCCTTTGCAAACAAATTAAATATAAAAGGAACAGTTACACCAACACCTGTGCGAAATAACCATATAACTCAAATATACAAGTAGGAATGTTTAAAAGACATTCAAGTTTAAATTTGCTTGATTTATAAAATTAAAACAAATGAGGGAGCTACTCCAAGTTGTCCAGCAGCTGCCGGATGTCGTCTTGTCCTCTGTAAATTCTCTTGACTCCTCTCGGAAGATAACGGCAGGACGAGAGGTTGAGGTAGTTCAGCGCAGTCGACTGTCCGATGACCAATCTGCAAATCACAGTTTAAATATATTACTTTGATCTCAATGATGCTCAGGATTTCAAATTAATGATTTATTCAAATGCACATACGCACACACACGCACACACACACACACACACACACACACACACAGTACCTGAGTGCAGCTGGTGTGATCCTGGTGCCGGTCAGGTTGAGTGAACGCAGCGTGTCGGCGTCCGGGGCCTGAGCCAGGTAACTCATGGCCACCTCCAGGTCGTCCTCGCTGAACAGCTGATTGGTGATGTCCAGCTGCTGCAGGGTGTGGCTCCACTTCTGGGTCAGCAGGTGGAGTCCTCTCTTAGGTGTGGACAACCCGATGTGGCTGCTGAAGTACTGACCCCAGAACAGACACTCCAGTTCTGATCAATCACGGAATAAACAAAAACAAACTTCAATTAAAAGGACCATTGCCTGATGTGAATTCATTAATGAAGACATTTTCATTTCTATTGGCAGAAAATGAATCTGAAATAATTATTCTGGTGTTTTATAGAGTGTTTAACCACCTAAATGTGCCAGTTGTTTAGAGTGAGCCCTTGATAGTTACAGTATCAACATAAGTCTATCCAACACGATCGAAAGTAAATGGTGAGTATTCAGGTGCAGCGTGCAACTTCACCACAAGATGTCACTGCACCTCCCAGTACTTGATGAAACGACATGGTGTGCTGGACCTACCAGGGCAGGGTAGTGATTCCAGACCAGTTGGTGTTATCTTTGTGCAGCCTCGCAGGTCCAGCACCCGCAGCTTGGTGGAGCTGAAGAGAAGGTCCAGCAACACTCTGTCGGTCATGGACGAATAAGACGTGTTGGCGATGCACAGCTCCTCCAGCAGCGGGAAGCCGCACGTGGAATCTGCGGCGCTGCGCATCGTCTTGGGTAGAAGTCGGATGTTCAGCATCCGGAAGGTCTGATGGGAAGTTCAAGACTTTACATTATTCATATTACGCCTGAGGTAAAGGAAGCAAAAGCTTTCAATGATCTGCTGTTGTTGACAAATGTATGATTTCGAGTGACTGCACCTTGAAAATATAGTGACTCGTCTCAGTTGAAGGTGTAATATGCAGCATTTTCCGCTAAAAAATAGGCTTTGTACAACTTTGGTGGGTTTGTAAAAAAATAACTGTCAAACCCAGCAGACTGCACCTTTAACATCTGCTGCATCTAGAAACGATGGCAGTGATATTAGTGCGTAAGCCTTTACCTTCAGTTTGGGACACGCTGCCTGTAAAGCCTGGATACAGAGGGACAGTTCACAGTCTTTACTGTCCAGCTTCGTGTTGACCTCAAAGAACTCCAGGTTAGGACAGCTCCCCCTCTGGTGGATCAAAGTGTGACATGTCCATTTCTTATTACAGCTCGGTCATTAAAAAAGAAAAAAACAGGGACAGACTCTTACAGTTATGGCGGCGAGGAACTTGTCCGTCTTTAGTCCGTGAGTGAACCAAATTTGCTTGATCTGGCTCCCGTGGTTCTCCAGGTATTCCACCAGTCCGTCCATCTGAAACTGAAAAGCAGCTTTGAAAAGATAGTTCATCGCACAGAGGCAGGTCTGGATCCGACTGGTTCTCTCTGAACGTGTGTCAGTACCTCTGAATACTGGAGGTTCAGGCTCTGCAGCGAGCGGCCGTGCAGGCCGAGGGTTTGCAGGGCGCTCGCCGTCAGACCCGAGCAGTACGACAGCGTGAGGGAGCGGAGGTGAGGGCAGAGCTTTGCCACAACCTGCATTCAATGACAACTTGTAGAATGAATGCATGTGCTAAATGAAAGAAAAGTCTTTTATTCACCTGATAATGATTCTCTCTTTAAAAAGAAAAAGTGAAATGTTTTATTTTGGTTGAT
Organism: Chascanopsetta lugubris; assembly: GCA_016785325.1. NCBI lineage: Eukaryota > Metazoa > Chordata > Actinopteri > Pleuronectiformes > Bothidae > Chascanopsetta > Chascanopsetta lugubris. The sequence goes on from JAFBJT010093613.1 coordinate 3,164, forward strand.
TCAGGATGTTCTATGATCATTTACCTCCACTGCAGAGTCAACGTTGCTTGTCCAGTGAAAGAGCGAGAATTCCTGAAGCCGAGAAAATCTAAAGAAAAAAACAGAATGAAGCTCATTATAAATAAAAACATCCTCATGAAGAAAAAAAAAAAAAAGGAGTGGTAAAGACCTGTTTTGTGCCAGCCAATCAAAAGTCTCCCTGATCTTCTTCTCCGTCTTAGGCAGCTGTTTCCTCCCGGGTTCAATCCAGCAGTGACTGACGGTCACTTTACGCCACAGCGCCGGAGTGGAGGCGGCGGTGTTCCACAGACGACACACTCTCCCCACTCTGCAACACACACACACACACACACACAGTGTCAGCACAGTGTGGCGTTCAGGGTCCCTTTGTTTACTGCCGGTCTCTCATCAATGCCCATGTGACGTAAGTGATGTGTTTATTACCTGCATAGAAATGGTACCGCGCCATCTTGAACCACCACCATGCCAAAGATCTTCACCAGCACCTCCTCAGGGAGACTCTCACCCCACCTGTCGCCCGCCGATGTGTCCGGCGCACCAACACCCACAGGCTCCGCCTCCCTCTTGGCATCTGGTTTATGCGTCTGTTGATGTTTGGCGTGAACTGTCCTCTTTTTCTTTGTCTGTTTGGCTTTGGTCTTCCCTTTAGTGAGCTTCTTCTTTTTGCCTCTCTTCTTCTTCGGAGGCTTCCAGGCCGAGCCGTCGTACTGATCGGTGGAACTGGATATGACCAGGAGCATGTCCTCCCCTTCCTGGACGGTGTAGCTGGGCCGAGTCGACCTGACGGCCTTTTTCCGCTTCTTTATTTTGTCATTTTTCAGACCCACAGCTTTCCTCTTCACTGCTGCTTTCTTTGGCTTCGGCCCATCTCCTCCTTGACCTGCGCTCTTTGAGGTGCCGGGTGGAGCCTCGCCTTTTCTTTCACTGTCGTTTGGAGCTTCTCCCGCGGGGGAATCCATCGTGCGCCGCTATCTCGTCTTCGAATCGATCATCATTTCTAGAAAACAAGACATTGGAAGATTTGAGACATAAACGCATCTGAAACCAGAATCAAAACATCACTTATTATAGATCACGTTCATGTTAGAGCTACATTAGTTCAGGGAGGATTCTTGGTTCTGGGGTCACATTCGGCCACATTTCAACTCAAGTTCATCATCAACACATAATGGTGGACAGTTCAGGCCCGTGGGTCATATGTTTGACACAAACGCAGTATCATGAGATAAGGAGTTATTTAGCATCAGCTAAATAACAATAACAAGAAATGTTGTGTATCCATTCAAACACAACATGGTGAAGGTGAGTGCACTAGGTTACAGTGATCTCTAGAGGTGAAGGAGCATGATGCAGCTGAAAACCCCTCGACATTCCAAGTACGTAGGGCAACCAACAGCAGCCATCAGAGATCATCAGATTCCTGTTTAGATGTAATTTACTACACTTTAAAATGCACCAGACTCACATCAGACAGTCACATCCGTTCATTCAGGTTAGTGTCAGTTATTTAAATCACTCAAGTCATAAACATTTTGAAATAAAAGACGACTCACGGTGTGGTTAAATGTTGACGCCGGGTTGGATGTTCGCACTGTTGTGTTAACTACATGATTATAATAGTTGTTTAAAGCTAACTAAGATAGCTGAACAGCTAAACAAAACGTTAAATAGGATCACGGAGCGTAGGGAAACAACACAACAGCTCTGGCGACGTTAAAGATACGTACCGTTGCGATGAGTTACAGTTATTTTCTGAGATTTAAAAAAAACCCAGTGCTTCCTGTTTTCGGTTATTGTTTATAGCTGGTACATGGGACCGGCTAACTAATGGTAGCATTCCCATAATGCATCCCTCCTCTACTCTGTGATTGGCCTACGTCCCCATAAGAACCCGCCTTCCAGAAAACTGTCCAATCAGAGGCATGGTGAGGGCTCCGCGTCCAATCACGCAAAATGTGTAGTTCGTACCCCTCCGCTGTGAGCCGCTGCAATGCGGAGTGAGGATTTTGAACCTTGTGGGTAAGAACTTAGACTTTTAAATAACGATTTTACAGCTTTTACAACGTAAACTATTCGAAAGCGATTCAACAAACAATGCAGCGCTTCCCATACAACGTCATTCGCAGCTTTGTTTGTTTACATTATGCCTAATTCCATGTCGGCAGAAGTTGGCGCTAACATTAGCAAGTAGCTCTTATGCTAACATTAGTGTCCAGCAGCAGTAGAATTAGCAGATGTAGGTTTTTAGCTTTAATTCAGTTAAAATGTTGAGTCTGAAACAGTAAAAACACTGGGACTGTGTCATGTTATAGTGTTTATTTTGTTTTTATTGCCAAACATATTGCACATCTTTACAGATGTGGCATCACATACATACAAACAACAAGCTAACAAAAAATAGTTCTGCTTTGGGTAAAAAATCAAAGGTAAAACGGTTTATTGGACTTGATATGATTTAATGATATTTTTTTATTAGTTGTTAAAAATCAATATTTTTATGGTACTATGAGTATGATATAGCGACATCTAGTGGTGAAGTTGAGTATTTCACCCTGTCACCGCTGACCTTATATCGTCTTTTCCCAGGATGTAGGAAGTGTTAGCCTTATGTTAGCCTTTAGCTGTGAGTGAAATTCAAAAGGAGACTAGCTCGTTTATTCTGAGCTACTAGAAAAACATGGCGGCCTGCGTCATTACTCCATTTCCCTGCGCGTACTTTGTAATGTACCCACAAATAACGCATTCCATTTGTACTAATGTAAATGTTCTTATCTTCACTTTATTGCACACACTGACCTTCATCTCTAATTGTAGTGTTGATGAAATCAGATCCGCTGTCTCATTGTAACATAATTACAACTTGTTTTCTTTTTCCAGCGACGCAGCAAAACACAGGAAAAGCAGCGCTTCAGGCGCCGCGTGTCTGCGCAGAAATGCCGAAGAGAATAATGAAAGTATGCCACTTGTTTTCATCTTGTCTCTTTGATCAGCACATTTACACATGAGTAGTATATCTGATGCAGTACTTTGTTTTTCTTCTGTTAATACTTTCTCTTTGTGAGGAATACAGTTATTTTAGCATCACTCTATATAATTGTTGTCTCTATCTTTGGGTCCAGTGTATTGACAAACTGTATAGTAATAATAATAATAATAATGATAATCCATTTATTTTATAAGGCGCCTTTCAAGACACCCAAGGTCGCTGCACAACAACCAAAAGTACAAAACCAATAAAACCAAACACAGTGTTAAGGAAAAACTGCAAGACCGCCTGCAGCAACAAAAACAAAAGGCAAAATGAACAAATACATTCAATAGTATAACCTTAAAGGTGCAGTGTGTAAGATTGGTCATTTTTGTCACTTCTAAAATAATTACAAAATAATTACATACTGACATTTTTATGAATTCATAATCACGTAAATATTTTATTTTTTTCCATTGGCCTAAAATAAGCCCATTCATTTATATTTACATTTATTCTGCTCTGTGGAGGCCGCCATGCTTTTACAGAGTTAAAGCTTACACACTGCACCTTTAAATGAACATTACAGCCAAGGACTCATTATGGTGGAGTGTTATGAACGTTGAGGTCCATTTAAACACATATTGTAGTGTATGTATCATTAGGGTTTGGGTTAATATTCTGTTTTTTCAATGTGATTCCATATGGATGACACTGACTGGCATTCACCAAACCTTTTGTAATTAAATAGACCGTTTTTTGTGATGTTTAAAGATGATTGAAAGTCAACTTATGTTTCTTTTTCTCTTTCAGATGTTAAATCTCCTCATCGATGACTGTGAAGATTTCTCTCTTAGTGGAAAACCCTTCGTAACTGAAGATAATCTGAGTAAGCTGAAGACAGATCTATGAACTAATTATCGATCCTCCGAACCCTGTGATTACATTGACGTAATAATCTTCCCAGGTTAACACATCCATTAACTAGTCGTCTGTTTTTCAGGAGATGAGTACTTTTGGAAGCTGGTGGCTGATTTCATCGGCCCTCAGACGGGTGAAGGATTGGAGCTGGATCAGAGGCCGTCCAGGAACAGACTTCTGATTCAAGTGGGGCTCATGAGAGAGGACAACAACTTCCCGTGGGTCGCCATCGTCAAGTGGCTCAGGACCATTTTCCCCACACACTTCTCGGCTGATTTCCGTCGTCTGATCGAACGGAGCATCGCGGCAGCTCTGGGTCTGACCGGTGAAGAGAGACAGAACTTCCTGGACTCGGACGTCAACTTCAACTTCGTCGGCCCGATTTGTGACAGCATCGGGGTGGAGCGACAGCATCTTCTGGAAATGAGGGACTTTGCTGAGCGAGCGCAAACCATCGAGGTCACAAACGGATTGATTCTCGAGTTGAGCAACTTCATCGCCCGGGAGAAAATTGCCCCGGTTGTCATCGTAAACTGGCTGAAATGCTTCAATCCTAATTTTTGTCGGACTGGCGATATTAAAGGTTCTTACAATGTCATTAAACCAAAGATAAAAAAGCTGAAACTCTACTACAGCAGCTATGAAACGAGGAGTAACCGGAGGTCGGCAGCGTTGCAGAATCTGCTTCAAAGCCCCTTTGAGCTGGTGAGGAAGGTAATACCCAAATTTATTCCAAGGAAACGTATGAAAAGAGAACACAGCCACGCGAAAGCTACAGTCAAGGCGCAGGAGAGCTTTGTAAACGTGAAGAGGGAGAAATCGGAGCCGGACAGAAACTTTGGCCTGGAGACGGAGGATTCGAGCAGCGAGGAGGAAATCTTCGACAGCAAGGGCGAAGCGCCGACGCTGCTGGACGTCACCATGCAGTCCATCCAGAAGCTGTCCGCCGTGTACGGCGGGAAAAGCGAAGAATGTCAGCGGGTTTCCCTCGATGTGCTGAAAAACAACTACACCCTGACGTGCAAGGAGCACGGCGCCATGAGCGCGTTCGAGAAGAAGCTCAGCTCGCTCACCGCCGAGGTCTCCCTGGTGCCGCCGGTGTTGTTTTTGCATCACATCGCCAACTTCCTGGTGGCGGCGCACGACGCGGTGGAGGAGCACATGTGCAACTTTGAGAAGGAGCTCGTCCTGTCGTCGGATGAGAAGCTGGGCCGCGACAAGCTGCCCAGATTCAGGAACTTTGTGAACATGAGGGAGAGCGCCACGTCGCGCTTCATCCACATGGCGTGCGACGTCCTGAGCCCTCACGCCGCCGACTCCAGGAACTACAGGAAACACTGGATCGCCTTCTGCAAGGAGAAGAACAACCCGTCCAGACTGGAGCTGAAACACTCGAACCGCTTCAGCAACTACATGGAAGCGGCGGCGGGTCTCATTCACCATTACACGGAGATCGGCCTCTTCTTCTCCGATTTGCTGCTGCTGAACAACGACGACTACTCCAACGTCATTCTGGAGAGCGTGTCGGCCGACGCCAACGACTCCACCCTTCAGAGCCTGGTGTGTGTTCTGGCCATCGTCTACTGCAAGATCATCGGCCCCTTCTGGCAGCTCATGACCAGCGGGGGCGAGTACTCGCTCTTCAGCCAGTACCTGCTCTGTCTGTACCAGAAGTTCCTGGACTGGACCAAAGATCCGTCGACGCTGCTGGAGCCCGAGGAGAGCACCAACGTCTTCCTGCAGGCGCCGTCGCAGGAGAAAACCTTCAGCGGCGTGTTCACGTACTGCGGCCACTGGCACACCAACCGGGATCTGATCCGAGCCTGTTTGAAGAGGGCGGTGAAGGTGATCGCCACGGCCACCGACAAACACCTGAAGGATTTCCTGCCCGGGGGTCAATTCTCCACACTCCCGTCAGTAGACGTAAGCTTGCAGCTGGAGGAATGCACTTTTTCCGTCCTGATGGCCAAGTACCCCACCAGCCCCTCCTCTCCGAAGAGGAAGAGAGTAATCCAGGAGGACGACTCTGAGGGCGACGAGTCACAGTCCGATTCTGGGGGCGACAGCTCCGAGGAGTCGCTCAGCGAGCCGGGCGAGAAGGAAGCGCCCCGCGTCAAAAAGGAAGCGCCCCGCGTTAAAAAGGAAGCGCCCCTGGTCCAGAAGGAGCCGACCTGCATCGGTGATAAAAGAAAGACGGCGTTCAAAGACGAGGAGAAGAACATGACCAAGGAATACATCGTGTCCACGGTGAAGACGAACGGGGGCCCGTGCAGGACGCAGCAGGAAGTCGACAAAATGATGCTGCGCTTCGACGGGAAGTCCCGGGCGGAGAAGCGCGAGGCGCTCCGCTGCGAGATCCTCTACCAGATTATGATTCTCAACAACACGGACGCAAACTTGAAAGGAGCCGCCGACGCGGGCCGCCTCATGTTTCATAGATTGAAGCTCGCGCTTCCAAAGGTGAAGCCGGGCTACGCCCTGGTGTGGGCTCCCAAGTGGATGAGCGCAAAGCAGGCGATTCAACAGCAGGCCGCCGCTGAGCTGAAAGAGAGCAGCAGCAGCAGCGGTGGCAGCAGCAGCAGCGGCGGCGGCAGCAGCAGCACAGGGACACACTGAAGGAAGGAGAGGCATCCTTTGTAGTTCCGTCATTTCGTTTGTCAGAGGTAGATGGCGCCGTGGTGCAGGAACGTTTATCATTCAAACAAATGAATGAGGTCAATACACTTTGTTTGTTTACTGTGTAAAACGTTTGGTCTGAATCATGCATCTAAACACAGGAAACCATGGCAGCGACTCTGTGTACATTATTACTGTTGTTGTTGTTTTTCTGCCAGTTGGTCTGATCACTGTATTTTCTCCAGTAAAACGTCGTCCACTTTTATAATCATTTCGCCTCTGCAAGTTTTCCGCTTATAAACCGTGTAATTGACGGGGGCTTTTACTCTGAAACTCATACAGGAAATGATAGAGTTGCACGTAACTGGTGTGTGAGGCAGAGTGAACACTGGCGGCTCACGACTCACTCTTGAAATTGAACAGTAGTACATTGTAGTGACTGGACCCTCCCCTTTTTTTGACGCTTCTGATGACATCACCGCTGCTAAACTGCTTATATTTTAAGGTCACCGCTGAGTTTTGTTTGTTGTTTTTTGTTTCGTAAAAACGACTTATCGTCCCTTTAATATAGAACCTCTTCACATGATGTTTTGTTTGCTTGTTTTACAAAACAACACTCGTAATAAGTGACCTCATCCTCCATGTGGGATGTTATGTGAACAGTCGATGACCATTTTTATACCACTCGACAAAAATGTGCCATTCATACTATTCGTTGTCATGACGAGCTCACTAACTAACAACACATTGTGTGGATATGTCACTGTGAAAATAAACCCCCTCTTCAAATGTATTTTGTTTTTTATTGACGTCGTAGACACGGGTCTAAAAGTTGAAACTGTTGTGACCAGACTTCTGATGTGGATTCAGCCTTTAAATGTCTCGTCGTTTCATTGTGTTGCTCAGGGCACAAAGTGCACTGGAGGTTGCATCACCCCCAGCACCTCCTGAGAGGGGGCTTAAGACATTAAGTTGTTTGTCGTGATGCTGAGCTTTAATGGGATCACTGTGTTATGTGTTTTACTGCTGTCGATGCAGAGCGACAACACTTTCAGTTCTTTATTGTTGTTGTTGTCGTTCCTCTCTGCTGTGTGTCTGTATCCAAGGCAGGGTTCAGTCTGTCAACAAAGCGCTCACCAGACCAGCTTTTCACACCGACCTGCTCGGGGTAATGGATCATCTACTTTATTTGGCACTTTTCCAGACTAGCTCACGATTTAG
>JAFBJT010093621.1:0-12500 GCA_016785325.1 Chascanopsetta lugubris
GTGTGTGTGTGTGTGTGTGTGTGAGTGATTTCATTATCATCTTCAGCATCAGTCGTATAATATCTCATTCAATTTTCCTTTTGTGTTTCCTTCTTCTCTCAGGCCAGTGGACGCGCTGCGGGACATTCCTGTTTGTCAGGTTGCCTGTGGGAGCCATCACACAGTTGCCCTGACCAACGGTAGAGTGACATGCTAATGATTGACAGATCCAGCTGTCTCTCACTCTCTCTCTCACTTTCTGCAAAATGAAACCAAAACTCCTGTGATATCATCACTCTTAGGATGGAACGCTATCAGGACATGGCTGCAGTATGTTTCATGAACTCTGCCCGTAGAAAATTAAATTCACATAAATACTAAATTATTTGTGAAGATGTAAAAAAAAAGAAAGAAAGAATAAAAACTCGAAATGCTAAAGTAAGTCATAAAAACACTTCCATGTTTGCCCTTTTCTTTGGATCCTGGACCAAATGTTTAGTTCTGTTTTGTTCTGTGCCTCATCCTGCCACTGGAGGTGTAGTCCTGCTAACAAACAAACAAACAAACAAACAACCTTTGCAAACGCCATCAATCTCTGCCGTCTCCCCCACAGATGGTCGAGTGTACACATGGGGTCAGAACTCCAGGGGTCAGCTGGGTCAAGGGACGAAGGGAGGCCCGGGGAACACCTCACCCGCGCACCTCAGCTCCCTGACGGCCATGCCGCTGGTCCAGGTGGCGGCAGGCGGCGAGCAGAGCTTCGCCCTCACCGCGTCGGGCGCCGTGTTGGGCTGGGGCCGGAACGAGCGAGGGCAGCTGGGCCTGGGAGACACGAGAGGTGCTGTTTACATGCGCTACACAACATGATGTGATGACCGCGACTACACAAAAACACCACCCGATACTCGTGCACGGTGCAGCAAACTGTGTAGCGGTCATGCAAAGGCAGTTTTTTTTCTCCCTCCCTCTCTGCAGACAGGCCGACTCCAACTCCTGTAGAATGTCTGAACAGGAAGAGAGTCATTCGCATTTCCTGTGGGAGGGATCACACTGTCACTTTAACAAAGGTAGGATTTGTCCATGCCATTCTATTCATTATTTACTTCTCGTATTTAGGACTCAATGGAATGCTGAAGTGTAATTGGTGAACATTTTCAAATAATGATAATACTAATAATAATCATAATCATAAACTGTGGAATACAAACTGCTGAGTCAGCATGCTACGTTCAAAGTCAGTGCGTAGAAAGTGAAGACCTAAGGGAGCACTCTCTTCTTCATATCAATGATGTAATATGCAACTTTTGCCAGTAGGGGGCTCACAATCTAAAACACAAATGACACCAGTTGGATGGTATGAACCAGCTACTCTGAAATTCTGAAAGTAGGCAAATGCATCCTAAGTGTGTGACTGGTTCTGTTATGACACACACACACACACACACACACACACACACACACACACATACACACACCTGCCTTGACTGATCCTTCTGCAGGGCCTTGAACCTGTGTCTGTCCGGTTGCTCCCTCAGGACGGTGCAGTGTTTACGTTCGGCTCCGGTCAGTTCGGGCAGCTCGGTCACAACTCCTTCGCCAATGAGCTCCGACCGCGTCTCGTTGTCGAGCTGTTGGGGGCAAAGGTCACCGGGATCGCGTGTGGACTGTACAGTATACTTACTTTTTCTCTCTGCCACAATTCCAATTGTCATATGCCTGGACAAGAATTTCGCTTTATGTATGAATTATTTTTGGAGATGCCGTCTTTAGTGATGCACTGTCTCTAATTCCTTCCGTCTTCAGACTGCACACCTTAGTGTTGACAGACGCCAAGAAGGTTTACTCATTTGGGTGCGGAGAGCAAGGGCAGCTGGGACATGGAGGCGAGAGTCATCCGTCTGTGCCGCTTCCTGTTCAACTGCCACAAGGTAAAAATGAACTCAAGTCACTGGGATATGATGAACTCATTAGTCTGACGGAGATTTTCTTTTTGTTGAATACCCATGACTTTGAATTCCAGGCAGAGATGGTGCTCCCAAAGTCCAAAGCATCTTCGCAGGAGGAAACTGTTCGTTCGCGACAGTCACGTCTGACAAGGTAGCGACGTCAACACGGTGCGGAACAGGAAGGAAGAACAACGGTGACGACATCCACTCGTGTGCTTTGTTTTTCCAGGAAGTCAACGGGGACGTAAAGACCGATGGCGTCGGTGATGTGACGCGCTGTCGCCTCGATGATCTGATCGACAAATGGACGACCAGATGTGATTCGAAGACCTGGAAAAAGACAAAACTGTGAGATTTGACATGATGTCTACGTGATTATTCGTCAGGGATCCAATATCCAGACGGTCCCGTGCTTAATGTTTCATCTCCGCAGGGAAATCAACAGGACGTTTGCCACGGCTTCCTGTCTAAACCAAAGCTTCCTGGACACAAGGTGAGCACAGAACACAGATTATCTCTTCGTCTTCCCATGTGAATGATGACACACTTGTTTCTAATACCAGGAGGACGTTCACTCTCACTTAACTCTTAACTCTTCTTAAAAACGAATGGTACTTCGCACGAATCTGCTTCTGTGGAAGCAGACAAAAAGAGTGGAATAGTTTGGTGTGGAATTAGACTGGTCAAGATTGAACACGCAATCATCTTAACAATGTGGTCATTTGTGTATACAAACAACATCCAAATATGCAAATCATGTGTATAAACTACAATAGGGGGGAATTTCAGTTCAGGGGCCACATTCAGCCCAATTTGATCTCAAGTGGGCCGGACCAATAAAATCATAGCATAGTGACCTATAAACAATGACAACTCCCTTTGTTTTAGTGCAAAAAGATACAGCTACAGTTGTGAATTTGATTTTAAAAATACTATTAAAAAAATATAACCAACATAAAGCAAGGACACAGTTTTCTAGACTTTGCAAAATCATCCCGTGGGCCAGGTTGGACCACTCTGGCAGGCCGGTTCTGGCCGTACGTTCGACACCTCTGCTCTACAACATATTGATTCCTTTTGTACTGTTTTTGTCATGTTTTACTTTGTTGTCTTTTTTCAGAAAAGATAAACATTTTCAGACCTCAGCAAATTACCCCGGCCTGAACCTGTCACTCGCAAAATGTGCTTTCAAGAAACTGGTGGAAAAGGAGGATGTTTTGGCAGCGGTACGTGACTGAGGCGTTAACTTACAACGTTTATTTCTGCCCATTTAGAAAGATCCACTCTGGAAATATCTGTTACTCTTAAACTGGATTAGTGGAGTGATCTGTTAGCATCGCCTGGTCATTCATTGGCATTAAAAAAGTGACTCAAACATTTTCTAATACACCTTGAATTAGATGTTCTCTTCTGCAGTCCGCTCTAACTTGAATGCAGCTGACTGGTTAAAAAAACAGTTGAAATGCTACTGGCGCCAGCACTGTTGATTTTGAAGGCGTAAGACAGGCTCCTTTTCCCTCGGCAACACATGATGGCTGAAATATGATTGGATTAAAAAGAAATTGATCAAACTACTGGAAGCAGAAAGCTATGAAATGAAGATTATAGACTGTTGGGAATGACATCTTACATATTCAAGGGAACTCTAATGATAATAAAAGCAGGAAAAAGATTGTGACAAGGCCAGCAGAGAAGGCTTTGCTGGCCTTGTCAGACCCACCACTGGAAAATGCACCGACCGACTTTTGAAATCTCCCCAAACAAACAGGTGGAGGCCGCTGTGGTGCGCCTGCTTTCCTCCTCGCACACAAACCCGGTGGGGGTGGAGGGGCTGAGGATCTTCCTGCTCCTGAACGAGCTTCTCTGCCAGATGCACAGGCACAAACCAACACAGAGCACAAACCTGGCCGAGGCCGTCGCTGCGGCTCTGCCCAGACTCTGGGCTGTACACCTGCGTGTCATAGGTACAGTGACGGCAGCACACGGACAACAAATGGTCTTTGTTTTTGAACTTAAAAACATGTAGCACATCAGAGTTACACAATCGCTGAGATTTGTACGACATCGAAGCCAAGTCGAGGTGTGAGCGACTTCAACTGTATGCGCCCTCACTCTTTACCGGACAGATATGTAGAGGTCACAGTGTCACCAGGATTCAGACGGTCCTCTGAGACGGTGATTCTCAACTGGTGCCGCGACCCAGAAGGGGATTTTTATGCATTGGAGTTCTGTCTCGTTCACACTCCTTAACAGTAGGTGGCGATAATGGCCTACAGTGCTAATAACGTTGACGTTTCTTTTCATATCGCTAACTGACCGAGTTGAAACGCAAGTACAACGCCGACACCGAAATGTTCCTCAGTTTGGGTCGCGGCTCATCTTCAAGGGGTGACGGTGGGTCCCGAACCCAGACCAGTTGAGAACCTCTGTTCTAAGTTGACAACTTGATGAGTGAAGATGTTTCTGAATCTAATAAGAATAAAAACGTAAGAGTTTGAGCTTCAACCACTGTCGTCCTCCTCAGGGGATTGGTGGACGTCGCTGTCGGCCTCCACCATGATCAAATATGTGAAGGTTTGGAAGAAAGTGCTTTTAAAAATCCTCGTCCTGTCAAAGCCTGACCCGGTCAGAAACGTGCTGCTCGTCCTCAAGTATATATACGATGTGAGTATGCCGTACTTTTACTTTCCATAAGTATGATACAATGCATATGTAATGCCACAGTAATCCTCAAAAGGGGAATATGCTCTGACCCCTCAGCATCTCGTGTTAGAGCTGTTCACTCAACACAATCACACATCTGTTTTAAAGGCCAACAACAGGACCAGAGAATCAGAACGGATCCCAGACAGCCTTTTTCATTTGCCCTTCAACCAAGACTTCCTTGTCCATGATCTGCAGCTATGGGTTTCAAGCCAAGGATCTCAGCTCAAAAACGCAAGGATCATTTCAGATGTTTTTCTGTATTTGTCAGAATGTGATCTTCGGCTGTGATCATGGAAACATGTATGTTTGAACCTAAATGTGGCCCATTCTTTCTTTCTCCTGTAGATGTTCAATTGCTTTGAGCCGCAAATTCTCTGTAGATTTTCCATGGTGATGGATCTGCGATCAAAGAAATTCATTCTGGACAAGTATGCCGAGTACATGAAGGTGATTCAAGCCTTATTTTGTGACTCCTTTCTTTAAAAATAAAGAGAGGAGGCATGTGACAGGGGGAGTGGTCATTCATTGGCTTCACTCTCTGCAAATGCTGGATGTTTTTGGAAAAGTGGCTGGAGGAAACGTGCGTGAATCGTGCGGAAAGTTGCCCATTAGAAAAAAAACATCAATTAACCGTGTAACTTTGCATTGCAGAACAAATCAGCGGGTCTATTTCTGTTGGATGTCTTTTTGCAAAGTCAGCCGCTTGTGCTCCGCCTGACACGGGCATCTATTGCAGAGGACACGTTCCAACACTTGGCAGCCATCGACCCCAAAACCTACATAAGACCACTTGTGGTGACTGTGACAGCACGGCAGCATCTCATGACTCGGTGTGTGCTTTGATCTAAGGTGCAAACATAGTCATTTTGTCTTCCACAGGTCTATTTGGATGACAGTCCCTCACCCAGCTATGTCTACGTCAAAGACCTTTTTCATGACGTCTTCCATGAGATCTTTACCAAGGACTATGGGATGTTCACTTTCAACGACTCCAAAACACTGGCATGGTTCCCCTCCACGGTGAGACTGCAGATGCACACGATGACTCGATTCATTGTTTCCTGTCTTATAGGATGACGCTCTAATACTCGGGTAGTAAAACCGTGAACTCCTCTTGTGGTATTACACAGGAATGCAAGAATATTCAGTTCAGTGGAGATCACAAAATCCTACTGAAACAGCTGATTCATTTTTTTTTTCTTTTTACTTTCTCCACTGTCAACACCAGGCAACACATGACCACAACAGGTACTTCCTGTTTGGAGTCCTATGTGGACTGGCCTTGCACAATCAGTCCATCGTACACCTTCCATTCCCAATGGCTCTGTTCAAAAAGCTGCTGAGTGTTCAGCCAACGCTGGAGGACATGATGGAATTCTGTCCAACTGTGGGAAAGTAAGTGGACATGTGACCAAGTCATTCCTCAAACCCCTGTGTTTCGCTTTCAGTTGCACCAGTAAGTGCAGTAAACTGAACATTCTGTTATGTTTCAAGGAGTCTCCAGTCAGTCCTGGAAGAATACAGCGACCAAGACTTTGAAAACATGTACATGGATTTCTCAGTAGGTGTCAGTTTTTTCATCCCATCCAACTTATTGACTAATATCAGTGCCCTATAAGTGACACCGTGCTGTTTTTTCTTAACAGATCAACTGGGATGGGAAAAACGTCGACCTTGATCCTGAAAACCCAGAAAGGGCTGTGACAAGTCAAAATAAGTAAAGAACCACAACTACATTCTACATTCACTAGAGGGCAGTGCAGGGACAAAGGTTTCTAACAACAGGAAACAGGATATGATAGAATGATGTAGACCCGGGTTGTCAAACATATGGCCCGCGGGCCGGATTTGGCCTGTGGGCCATATGTTTAGATGACTTTGCAGAAGTGTAGAAATTACAGAGTACATAAACTGCAATTTTCCCTGCTATTTCCACTGGGGGGCGCACACAACACTGTGTACTTGTACTTTTTTTGCGCTACAACAAAGGCATTATGGAGTTGTTGTTGATTCAAGGTTAATATGCTGTGATTTTACTGGTCCTGCTAACTTGAGATCAGATTTGGCTGCATGTGGCTCCTGGACTACAAAGAGTCTGACACCTATCATTTAGTCTCTGAAGTAGCGTTGTATATAAAGCCGTAAGGTCTCTTGAACATTGAAAAAAAGGAAAGAAAGGGCCTCAGAACAGATCCTTGTGGTACACCACAGGGACACGTTTTCAATTAGCCTGAGCAACAACGGTAACCGTAGTAGAACTTGAAAAACTTTCAATGTGATTCCAACAGGAAAGAGTTTGTGGCTGCCTACCTGAATTACGCCTTCAACAAGTCAGTCAAAATTGTGTTTGGAGAGTTCAGGCGAGGCTTCTTCAGCGTTTGCAACAGGGACTTGGTGAGGCTGTTCCGCCCGAGGGAGCTGCAGGAAGTGCTGATGGGCAAAGACTTCAGTGCCTGGGAAAGATTCAAACAGGTGCATTAAAGAAGAGCGTTTCCTGAGTGTCCTGAGATCTTCCATCAATCAATCAAATGTGAGATTTGAAAAGTAGTAACCACACTTGAATCGAATATTCTAACTGAGCCTCTCACTATGTTCAGACCACAAGCTATGATGGGGAGTACCATGTAGAGCACCCCATCATCAAGATGTTCTGGGAGGTTTTCGATGAGCTCACTGAGGAACAGAAGAAGACTTTGCTTTGTAAGTATTCACTTGAATCTGAATAACGGCAGCGCCTAGCTAAGCATTCAAGACATTATCAGAATCAACGTGTCGAAATGAAAGAATCTCACTATTTATGACTTGTCGCTCTCCTAGGGTTCGTGTCAGGGTTCGAGCGCCTCCCTATTCTTGCCGACACAAGCGTCATCATGACAATCAGGGTGAAACAAGCCACCGACCTCAGTGAGGACGACTACTACCCAGAGGCATTCACGTGTTACACCTACCTGGATCTGCCGCGCTACTCGACAAAGGAGATCATGCAAAGCCGGCTGACAGAGGCTCTGTGCAACAACAAGAAGAACTACAAGTGAGGGAGGGACCGTGCACCGAGCATTCACCGATCAGAGGACGTAACATTGAGATGACAAAAGATCAGCCTTTGCAAAATTCAAGAGTTACAATTCTGTTTCAGGACATTAATGTTCAATGATAAATGTTTATGGGTAGGATCTGTCATTTATCGGGTAATTGTCTTGGATGTTTGTAAAAAAACGTTGACTTCATTAGCACAACTGTCACTTTTTGGATTTCTCAAGCTTTTATGTTGTTGTTTTTTTGTACATTTGTCACCTTTTTAATCACTCAACTCATTCCTACTGCTTTGAATTACAGAGTATTCATTTTACTTGATAGTCTGTTGGGACAATGTAAACATGCTGTTTTAACAGTACTGATTGTGGGGCACAAAACCACCTCCACTGTTAAAAGCAGTGAGGATTAATGTGCAGCTATTTTTGAATTGGGATGGATTCAGATGATCACGTGTTTCTTTTCCCTTTTTATTTTTCTAAATTGTTTTAGGGAATTCCTGATTTACATGTTTGGGGAATACTGATAAATAATATATTTGAAGATAAGCAATATGATGAAAATCACTTTACTGATTGCACCTAATGTGTGATGTCGAGGCGTGAGACAATAAAATACAATGTTGACAGACAGAAATGTGGCCATTAGAGGGCGGTATTGTCTGCTTTTCATTTCATGGGACAATATTACAACATTTTATGATGAGAGCGTGTTAGAAATTCATGTTAAAGAAATTCTGGGGAGTCAAACCAGTACAATTACTTTGATTAACATCATTGTGACACAGAGTAAAAAAGTCAACTGCCTATATTAAATTGAAAGAAATGAATATCGTCACTGGAGGGCGCCATTATTCTGCTGGTTGAGTGTTTAGGTGAAACAAAGGGATGAGATGACGACAGGATCGAAATGCAAAACCAACAAAAATGAACCCACATTTATTCGTTATCAGCAATTTATTGTTTACATGATGCAGTTAGGTGAATAATGTGTTTGACTGTGCAACCTCAGCTCCCTCAGAGGCTGAGCAGGGCCATGTTTACATAAATTGAGAATTCAAGAGAACATTTCTCTTGTTGAGGGTCTATTCAACCGATGAAAATAACGAGATTGGCTCGTGACCAGCAGAGGGCGCCATAGTTCTGTAGGCAGACGAAACAAAGAGCGATGAGATCAGCTGGTGACACAGGAGAGACTGAAACAATTAATTAAGAAATAAATAAAAACGAGTCACGTGGATAAACAAATAGAAAATATGTCTGTGTATATATAAATTGGAAAATAAGGGACACGGGCCTCATTGGAGACCTGACCGGATGTTTGTCCAAAATTCTGGGGGGAAATGAAAGGAAACAACTTTTCCCCTCATTTCCTCTCAGGAGTGAAAATAATGGAGCTTTTCACGACAGGAATGTAGCTCCGTGTTTCGGCTCGGTTATCTACATGGAGAGAAACACGGCCCTCGTGGCTCAGTTATATAATGTGTCGGTCCTGCAGGGTGTCGGTCTGTCTGTCCGTCCGTCCGTCTGGTTCCGGAACCAGTCACCGGGTCACTGACTGAGGCTCGTGTCCGCGGGAGGCTGCTGCTGCTGGAGCCTCGGGAGCGAGTCGGAATGTATTGACGTCACAAGGAGGTTGGACACACACGCTTTTGGGGGCGTGCACGCTCCTCCGTACTTTGTCTTGTGTGAGTGAGACAGCGTGTGTGTGTGTGTGTGTGTGTGTGAGAGAGAGAGAGGGAGAGAGAGAGAGTGTGTGTGAGTACCTACCGGGTCGAGTCGGTGGGATGGCGGACACTGCGCAACTACAACAATGGTAAGTTAGCGTCGAGCTCACGGGGCTGTTTCACTGCGGCGCGCCGGCGTCCTGCGGCGGCGTCACGTCCCCTGTCAGAGTCGGTGGCCTGGAGGTTCTTGTTGTTGTTGTTGTTGTTGTTATTGTTATTATTGGTGAAGGTGGAGGTGTGTTTGTTTGTGAGGGGCCGTAGGAAGGAGGAATGTGTGGCTGAGGCCAGCGGTGCACAGCTGGATGTGAGGGGGCAGGAGGGTGGAGGGTTCGAGGGTTCGAGTCCCGAACGTCAGTCAGTGCGGCCCAGTGCAGCTGAGAGAGGCACTTTGAATGTGATGGAGACAATGATACTGTTCTGGTGATGATGATGATGATGGTGGTTCGATATGAAAACAACAGTCAGGTGAAGGTGATGAAGATGTGGATTTTTATATTGTTGTTATTATTGTTATTATTATTATTATTATTATTATTATTATTATTATTATTATTATTATTATATCTATGTTTTTTAATCAAGTTACTTGGATAAAGTAACATTTTATTGTTGGAATGTATTATTTAGTTTATCAGTTTTACAAATTCACTCTTTTTTAATTGTTTGTTTTTATTGTTTTTGTCCTTGTAGAACAGACTGTCTGTACTTATTTCTGTAGATATTTGTTATTTTGTTTATCTATTTATTTACCTGTAGAGACTAACACTGGTAGTTTTAAGTATTTGCTCCATTTTTTGGTCACATTCTCTGTTTTATGGTAAAAACGTTTCAGGTTGTTTATTTTAAATCCTCTTGTTTTCTAATGTTATGTCATCTGCATTGCTGAGTGTAGATAAAGTTTGTTTGATTTTCCTATTTTTCCAACTTTTGCCAAACACTTATGTAAGTGTATTGTTTGTTGTCGTTGCCCAGGGGAAGCTCTCATCATGACATCACCAAGTCTAATGCCACCTCTGACCCTCTTAGCAAAACTAATGATACACACACACACACACGCACACACACACACATACATTATGGTTTCCTGTTACAGTATTGATTAGACATGCCATTTGTGCTGCATGGATGATATCTGAGACAGAGACAAGCACAGCCCTTCGAACAATAAAAGAAAATTCAGTATCTTATCCTCTGTTGTTTTCCCTGCATGATAATCTTATTCTTTATCATCTGTGTTTTGTTTTTTTGTTTTTTTCATCTTATCCTTTGGATCAAAGACAGTAATTCCACCCCACTGTGTTTTCTCCTTCAGACGTCTCTCCACACCTCCACACCTTGACCTCACTATCTACCTCCTGTCTCCACCTGCACCTCCGTGTGAGACCTCCAGTTCTGTTCCAAAACGTCCAAAAAGAGTCCAACATGGACTCCTGTGGGAAAGGAACCGCGGCCTGGGACGGACACCTGGAGCCCAGGTGCAGCCCAGGTCGCTCTGACCTCAGCGGACTGTACCACCTGGGTCGCACACTGGGCCGGGGCCACTTTGCCGTGGTCAAACTGGGCCGTCACATCGACACCGGCCAGCTGGTGGCCATCAAGATGATCGACAAGACAAAACTCGATGTCATGGCGACGAGCCACCTCTTGCAGGAAGTGAGGTACGGACAGAGGTGGTGATTTAAAAAAAACAAAAACAAAAAAAAAATAAATTAGCTTTTGGAATCTGGAATCTTCCTCCCTGACCCGCTCACCTCTCTCCACTTCCAGGTGCATGAGGCTGGTGCAGCATCCCAACGTGGTCCGGCTGCACGAGGTCATCAACACGCCCTCCACCCTGTACCTGGTCATGGAGCTGGCCGAAGGCGGCGACCTGTACGACTACATCCTCCGTCACGAGGGGGGCGTGGCCGAGGGCACCGCCAAGCGCCACTTTGCGCAGATAGTGCGCGCCGTGGCGTACTGCCACCGGCTCCACGTGGTGCACCGGGACCTGAAGCCGGAGAACGTGGTGTTCTTTCCGCAGCAGGGGGCGGTGAAGCTGACCGACTTCGGCTTCAGCAACTTATTCCAGCCCGGGACGATGCTGGCGACCAGCTGCGGCTCGCTGGCGTACTCCGCCCCCGAGATTCTGCTGGGAGAGGAGTACGACGCCCCGGCTGTCGGTAAGACGCAGAAAAACGTTTTCTTTCCTACGTTTGAGAGGGCGGAAGCTGTGCCCATGGCAACAACGTGCTCAGCCAATCAGGAGTCAGCTTTTGATTATGACCATTCTACAGCGAGTGAAACGATAAATCGACTCTAAGCGATTATGAGAATTGTTCGATTACGAATTCCCCAAATCGATTCATCGAATCTTTGATTCATGTTTTGCTGTAACTGTTTAAGGAAGTGACGAAACAAACGCTGCTTCTCATTCACCAACACTCCTAAGATGCGCGCGCACACGCACGTGCACACACACACACACACACACACACACACACACACACACAGGCACACACAGGCCTCCCAGTGATGGTGTCTATAGGCCGACTAGTCACGAAACTATCAGATAAATTAATCGGATAATTATCAGTTTGTCATAAAAATGACAGAGATTCATCTTTGTCAACAAGAACTTATTCAACACGTTTGGTGACATGTAGTTAGGTCCATGTCCCACCCGTTACCATGGAGATGAAAGACTTTTACCGCGGCTCGCCAACAGAGGACGATCAAGATAATCTGGTCTTACTTGTAAGCCGCCAGCTAGGAGAGCATTTCAATTCACGTTTCCTGTGACTTACATTCTTGGACAGTCCTGTCTGCAGTGGGGTCCGCGTCTGACCCCTGGGTCAGATCCAACAACCCTGCGTGGCAGCGGGTTTAGTCCCGGCCGCGCCATTGGTTCCTCTAATCTTGGGCCATTTCTCCGCTCTCCGTTTCTACCGTCATCACATGATCTGATCTGTTCAGTCACAACAGAATGATCAAAAAAAGCACAAGACCCCTTCACAGTAGAATGGGCACGTGCCTAAAAATAGTCTTTCGGAGCCTCCGTGGGCCTGCGGGGCATGTGCTCACTTTGAACCCGTGTGTTAATCCGTCACTGAGTGTGATGAGTGAAAAAA
>JAFBJT010093621.1:35229-47919 GCA_016785325.1 Chascanopsetta lugubris
GTCACTATCCCCACGTGTGAGTAATTATGCCTTTCTAATTTTATTTTTTAAAATGTATTTATTGTACATCCGCGTTGATACCGAACATCCGCATGCCGCCAATGTGACTCATCCTTCCGGGTTGGTGCTCACTGTTCACGGTGTGCTCCATGCTCGGGGTGACACCCGTGCTCCAGTTGCATCAGCCGGCTTGAATGAAAGACACACCGCGTTCATAACCCCCTCCACGGTGAAGTGACCGTGCTGCCGGCTGCACGAGTGGCGAAATGGGGAGAGCAACATCACCCAGTCCACGTTAGTTTATTTTGAGATTTCCGTTGATGTCTTGGAAAGGCAGTGCAACTCAAATGTAGAGATTAGAAGTGTGAGTAACTGTAATGAGATGTCACTGCTGCATCTACAACATATCTCCATTGTGAATAACAGAAGTGTACTCATTCTCACATTGTATTTATAAATATAGCTCACTGCACATACACCTAGTTGTCAGGATCTGCAGAAATAATATTGCAGTTTGCAATGAAACATGAGTTTACGTTCATGTATTTTAATGTGTATTTGTCAATCCTGTTTTTGCTTGAGCTTCTCAAACAAAGCGATCAATTCCTGTGTTAAGTAGAGATATTTGCTTGAGAGACATAAAACAATGCTTTGGGCACTGTTTGAGTTTTGTAGGATTTGTAAATGTGGACTGTCAAGCAACTAATTCTCTCTTATCACTATTCCGACGGTGTCTGACATAACCGACCAGTTCTTTGAAAAAGTCCATTAGATACATGGGTGAGGCCCATTACTCTTTCTTTTAACTTTTACCTGAGTGACAGTTACTGCACTTTAGTCATCAATCAAGGCGAACCTATTCCATTTTCTGTCACATACTTAAAATACCTTCCCATTATAAATTGTTGGTTTACTTCAGGTAAACCCGTTAGTGTCACACCCAAGTGAAATATTCGTACGTAATAGGGTTCGTTGTTAGATTTCCCCCCCTGGTTTGATTATTTAATCAGTGTTATTGAATAGTCTTGTTTTTACATGGAAATACATTGTTGAGTTTTCTGCATATGTGGTGGCATCACTTTTAGTCTGATTCGTGTTATGTTTCATTTTGGCAGCTTTGTCTCTGTGCCCACGCTTGTCTCGACTGCACAGTTGTCCTGTGACTGTAACTTGTTCTTGTGGCTCTCGTCGTCGTGGTTGTTGTTGGTGTGACAGTGGTGTTGGCACTGGCCATGGGAAAGTGACCAGATTGTGGGTTTGTCACATTCCATTTCACAGTGAGCACGGTCTCTTGGCAGAGGCAGCGGTGTCCGGCCAGGTGAATTAAAGGGTCGCTCGGTTCGGGCTCAGTGTTGGGTCTGATCGCCGCGTGCTACAAGTTCACACGGCTACATCCGCCACAGCACAAGAAAACACGCAGCCGTTGACAAGAAACTACAGACCATGTACTTCCAAACATACAAACAACCGGAGAGCGTTGTTGTTTGCAGTGGCCAGTGGTTCGCCGACTGTGCGCATGCCAGACGTAACAAGGTGTTCCCTCCCTCCAGGCTTCTGCAAGGTCATAAACATGGAACATTCGTCCAAGTTGTCTGGCTGCCTGCCTCACGAAGGGGAGGCACATTCTGCATGTGTGAGCCGAAGATGCACCACCATGTTTTTACAGTAGCCCAGAAAGATCACATGTCAAATTTGAATGATGGACTGGAAAGTAGGTTCTCCTACTTGCTTGGAAGAGACAGGTGTGGTACGGCATGGCACTTCACCACTCGATGTGACAAAATCTTGTCGCCTTTTTGGTTTCGTTTTTTTAAGCAGGAATGCAGATTAACGGCTAAACAGGACAGGAATGTCGTGTTTCACAACTGATGGTTATCTAATGGTCTGTTTGCTGCGTTGCTGTTGACAAATACGGCAGTCAAACCAAAACCACGTGTTTGTATGTGCAAAACCGGGGGTGCAACAACAACAACAAGCAAGTGTATAATGAGGTTAGCAGTTTTGCTACTTGCTCCGATAATCCTCTTAGAGTGCGTGGCAGCAGTTGCAGAACGCTAAGTCAAGGAACAGGGTCCTTATCCCCGAGGCCTGTTGTAACCGATGTTTACTTCTCGAGATCGTGAGCTCGACCCAGCACAACCAGAAATCATCTTTTCTCTCTTTAGCCATGTATCCGTGCCAAGGAAAGTTTGTCCTTGTTCATTCCGGGGCTAGAAAATGGCGGCAGGTATGGTCCTTTCCTTTGGTTGTGTGCAGATAAGCGGCACAGTCGTTTGGAGTCGGATCATTTATGATCCACACTTCCGTGCAAAGCGGGCACCCTCGTGAAAACCACAAGAAAAAGATTAGCCGGTAGTTGACGTGAGGCGAGGCTGACGTTGAGGTGGCTCCAACATAGCTTTAATGAGACCACCCCCTAAATCAGGTCAGGCAGAAATGCTGTGTGGGTTTTTGGGAACCCTGCCACAGGTTGGTGGTGGACTTGAAAGGAAATTTTAATTTGAAGGAGAAAAAGGGAACATTGCCAACAAGTCATCATCATTCCTCTTCATCCCCGGGTTGAAATGAACCCTGCGTCCTCTTGGTTTACCAAAGGTCGCTCAGTTTCGGTTGTTCCACTTTGAGAAGTTATAGGAGACGTTGGACGACCCCCTGTGGAGATCACAGCCAGCTGGGCACAGCAGTTTAGTTATAAATGTTTATTGACACAACATTGACACTCTCAGATCTCAGTTCCTGGTGTGCAAGTGGAACATGCTACTGGAATGTCTCACCAAGTGGGGAGTGGGAGCGTTTCCACCCAAAGTACCAGTTTCCCATCAATCTTCAGAGGGTCCAGTGTTTATTGTTGCGCTTGTCGTGTGCTTGGTGTTGTTTTTATTTCATTGTCTCACTTTGTTTGTCTTTTTTCTCTCTCAACACTTAACAGTACTGGGCAGGATATTCTCTTTTGAAACGGTGAGGATAGAAATGCTTTGATGAAATGGGTTATATTGTTTTTACTGTATAAATAGAATATTGCTATTGTACTGAAACACAGTGAGAGCGTATATCCTGTGTTGTAAAAAGAACGGGTTCAAAATTAGACCATAACGTAATTCAAATCCGAAAGAGGTTCAACTCTTTTCCTCTGCATCTGTTTGAACTCGTTTAACTTGCTTTTTGACCCGAGCTCTTGCGGGAACTGGTTCCAGCTCCGTCTCCCTCTGAAAGTACCTGGAGCCCAAGTTGGTGTCACCTCCCGGAGCTTTTAATTACTTTCCTCCAATCGTTTGGAAAGTGGACAAAAGTTCGAGCTGGTTATCACAGCTACAGGCTGCGTTACGCTTCATTAGACTCCTGAAATGAAGAATCTGGATGTGGATCGTTTTCCGCCCGCAGCAGCTGGAGTTGACACGAGGTCAAGAGGAAAAACTGCAAAAACAATGAAAATCAGAAGAGCACTACTCCAAAGGCCACTCCTCTTTGATTTCATTTATATAACCACTGTGCCGGGGAGGGTCTTTATTTTTTTTTCTTCTAAATGTCTGAGCTTCAGTCCAGGTAGAAGACTGGTCAGTGCCAGCTGGCTTCATGTTTCTCTTCTTGAATTGGTCTCTGACTTTGCCGATGTGACTGATAGGCCTGAAATGTCGGCCTGCCTTCTCAGCATTCACACCAGGGAATCGGGTGTCGCTGCATTCATAGCCTCGGACACTGTGCAGTGTTGCCTTGAGGTGGTGGCTCCGCCCCCGCAAATCCTGACTTGAAGCCTTGTGTCGGAGAAAAGTGCAAAGCTGATCATTACCGCCGATTTTCGGCGTAGAAGCGGGACTTTTGTCTCCTGAGGATGAAGTTCCTCTGTAAGTTGTAGAATAAGGATCAACATTATTTTTGATGAATTATAACATTACTATTTGCATGTTTTAGGACTCATCCCAACAGCACTGACTCTATTGTCAGGGAGCACAAGTCCATGTTTTGTGAGGGGCGTGGCATCATTGACTTGTGGGAGGGAATGGAATGTAACTATTTCAAATGGCAGCGTAAAAGACACACCTGTTTGTGAGTCCTGCTGACACATAACAGTTGTAGCTGTTATTGCAGTGTTGTTAAAGGTAGTGTAGTATTAGCATGGGCTGTGTTCTTGCCTCACCCTTGATAATAGATGTCAAGCTGTGTTCCATAATGTACAGAATGTACATAACGGTGTACATAACCAGTGTGATTCAGCTCTCACTACTCACAACATATTGTCCGTAGCTGGTAAATATCAAAATAGTAAAGGGTCAGTGTGCAAGATTTGGTGACATCTAGTGACAAGGCTGTATGTCCATTACCTTACTTTGTAAAAAAAACAAAAACATACGTTTGCCTTCAGGTATAGTGAAGACTCAAATGGTGGTTTCGTTTTCCACTCTGGCCTCATTTTCCATCTAATTCTTTCTCACTGTAGCTTTAATGTTTCTCCTCCTCGTGTCCATCTGCTGCTCCCACCTCCAAAGTCCATTTGGCAAAACACTGTATCTTTCATGTCTCTGTCAAGTGTCCTTGGCCAAATATGAACTGTTGCCACCATGAGCATGTGTGTGTAGTTCTGTGCGCATGTTGTGCAGACTCCTTATCTCGAAACGATGCGTATCATGTGACTGTTTTGTCCCTGAGCGCGGTTCTGTCTACGCGATTGGTTAATAATTCCTCGTTAACGTGCAGGTCAGCAATCAACGTCAATATGAACATCACAGTTTTCACAACAACGCCGTTTCATGTTCTTGCAATAGACAAAAGTACACATTTAGAAGAAAAAACATACAACCGGTTTTGATCGGTATTTGATGTACAGGTGGAGCTTTATAGGATAAGGGTCAGTCTTATCCATATATATCAACCAGCTGGTTCACCTTATCGAGCAGCTGGTTCATTCCGTCCTCTTCCCTCCCTGCTGATGTTAGCGTCTCCTCGCAGCCCCTGGCGTTCCCAGGCTTCTCCGTGTCGGCCTCCATTTGCTGAAAAAACACAACGCGAACAGAATTGTGCCCCTTTCGCGCAGCAAGGGAGTGGTGAGGAATTTAGAGCGGCTTTTGTTTTGTTTGGATAGGGGCGTGTAGCATAGTAGGTCTATCCCATCTTATTTTGATTAGACTGAGGCTTGGTAGGACGCGGCATCTCTGTGTCCCGCAGCGTTTCGTGATTCCTTACTATGCTGCGAAGGGTCTGAGGTATGAATTCCCGGAAATTGTGTAACGGCAGGTTATCATGCAGCGGAATTCATCTTGTATTTTCTGGCCGAGTGGTCGAGTCTCTCCAGGAAAGTCTCCAGTGCTACCTGCGTTCACTAGAAATGAATCTACCGCCTGCCGAGACACTGCATGTAAGATCAGACTGTACAAATACACGTCATGAAGTTGTCCGATTTATTTATATAACCCAGGTTCACGGGGAACATGTCCTACTTTTTAAGCCTTTCTGTGTGTTTGTTTTTTAATCCCACCAAAGTTTCCGTGGGGTCTGAACAACTTTCTTGGAAAATTGTCGCTGCTGGAACGAAACCACAGAATAATCCGACTGATCGGAGCTCTGAGAAATGTACCCGTTTTCAGTTGCTTAACAGTTTCCCTGTACTGAGCAGCTTTTGTTTTCTTCCTGTGTTTCTTCACAGGTTCTAATCTTCTGCTGCTGCTACTGCGACTACAGACTTGCCACTTCCTGTTCGCCCTGAACCACTAAACCTGAGTGACCACACCTACACCGGTGGACCAATCGCACACAAGTTCTAAGTTTACTTGCCCCATCTGCCCTAAGCTTCGACTCTCAGTCCTCTGTCACATGTGTTCTCTTTAAGCCGTGTCAGTAACACACACACACACACACACACACACACACACACACACCCACCCACTCTACAAGGATTTTACATCGCTTGCTTCAGCGCCCACGCACAGTCACAGCAAATATGACAAGCCAGTTGACCAAGTTTGGCAAGGCCCTGCTGCGCCGCCGGGCGTTGGACTGCTCCGGCGAGGAGACCCGATTCGCCCGCTGCCTCTCCACGTTGGACCTCATTGCGCTCGGGGTGGGCTCCACCCTCGGGGCCGGCGTCTATGTCCTAGCCGGCGAGGTCGCCCGAGAGAAGGCAGGACCCGCCATCGTCCTCTGCTTCCTCATCGCCGCCCTGTCCTCCATGTTGGCCGGTCTCTGCTACGCCGAGTTTGGCGCCCGAGTCCCCAAGACGGGTTCCGCATACCTTTACAGCTACGTAACGGTGGGAGAAATCTGGGCCTTTATCACAGGGTGGAACCTCATCCTCTCCTATGTGATAGGTGAGCTCGACCTGCACTGAGAACATACATGACAAATGGTTATACGAGAACATGTCTGAGCGCAATGGAGATGAGGATTAACTTCCCGTCATCACCTTTGTTGACTTTTCTGTTCCAGGCACTGCCAGTGTGGCCAGGGCGTGGAGCTCAACCTTTGACAACTTGATCGAACAAAAGATCTCCGACTTCTTCAAAGCCTCCATGACAATGAATTTGCCCGGAGGGGTGCTCGCGCAGTATCCTGACCTGTTCGCCCTCATCCTGATCCTGCTGCTCACAGGTGAGATGCACCTTCACTCTGTGCAGTCAGAGGTTCCCAAACAAGCACCAGAGGGAGTTCATGCGACAACATACTCATGGCAGAAAACTTCACAGTTGAATGGTTCTACGAAAAAGGAAATGGAAAAATGTCTTGTTTATCTGAGGGAAGATCAGATCAGTCTATGGCTGAATAAATTCTTATTTTCTTTGAAATCCCACTGAATAACCTTTAAGTCATCTTTTTTCTAAGTCAGACCGTCGTTTGGTTGGTTTTTGAAAGTCTGTGTGAACGTAGCCATCATCACTTTCCCTTAAAGACATGGCTGAACAGCCTGAGCAGTTGTCACACTGTGTTAGAGAGAATAATCAGTTGGATCAGTGTTGCTGACTGATGGTCTGTTGGTGAGTGATAGAGTGCGAACGGATCCACCCACATAGCAGCTGAATTATGAATTCACATCTCTCTCTCTCTCTCTGTACTTTCAGGACTTCTGGCCTTTGGCGTCAGCGAGTCGGCGCTGGTGAATAAGATCTTCACGGGCATCAACCTGGTGGTCCTGGGCTTTGTCATCATCTCCGGCTTCGTGAAGGGGGACTCGTCCAACTGGAACCTGACGGAGAACGACTTCCTCGCCTTCCGCAACAGCACCAACAGCAGCGAGCCCCCTCAGTCAGTATTTAAGCCCAGAAGATTTGGGACTTTCGTCGTTCTTGGAAAAAACAAATCCGTGTAAACAAACAAAACTGTCCTTTTTCTGCCAACCAGTGTGGCAAGGGATTTCGGCGAGGGTGGATTTGCGCCGTTCGGTCTGTCCGGCATCCTCTCTGGTGCCGCCACCTGCTTCTACGCGTTTGTTGGCTTCGACTGCATCGCTACAACAAGTAAGCGCTTCCTAAACACACGTGAGATGCTCTGACGTCGTATTCCGTCGGCGCGGCACCTGCTGCTCATCAGACAGTTAGTTACCTTGTGACTGTTACGTAACCGAGTAAAACCGGAGAGACGTCTCCATCTGCAAAGCCTCTCTGGCCTTTCTCAGGTGCTGTGAGGACCGGACAGTGCCCCCGCTCGTTTCTTCAAACAGTTATCCAACACTCGGGGACACATTTAGAATGCAGCTAGCTGCTACAGTGTGACAGATGTGTAGTTCATGGCTCTAATCTGCCGATGAAATAATCTTTTGCATGCTTGGAAATGATGACATTCCATATGGGGTAGGAATGTGGCGCTAGCTCGACACAGAGGGAGCTCTGTGTCGCAGCGATGCCCTTTGGGAAAAGCCTTTGAACAAAAACCTCCAAAACCATTTGCATTCGACCACAAGGCAGAAAATAGCCGAGGTTGGTGAAATTATTTTCCAGGGCGGCTGAAGCCTTTCCCAGGATGTTTTAGATCATATCTCATTTTTCATGCTTGGAAAGTAGGTCATGAAATATTCCATGTTTTTCAAGGAGGATGAAATATGTCCTGACGGTTTATGCTTTTGCTACTTAGCTCAGATCTCATGCCCTCTTCTTCCTCCTCCTCAGGTGAAGAAGCCAAGAACCCCATGAGATCCATCCCCATCGGCATCGTGGCGTCGCTGCTCATCTGCTTCTTCGCCTACTTCGGCGTCTCGGCCGCTCTGACCCTGATGATGCCGTACTACAGGCTGGACACCCAGAGTCCTCTGCCTGAGGCCTTCAGCTACGTGGGCTGGGCTCCGGCCAGATACATTGTGGCCGTGGGTTCCCTCTGTGCTCTGTCCACCAGGTATGCTCCATGAAATCTCTTCTGACGTGACTGCGAATCTCTCCAGCGCCACGGGTTCAGACGTGTCGCTCACCGCCCACCTCCTCTCAGTCTCCTAGGCTCCATGTTCCCCATGCCGAGAGTCATCTACGCCATGGCCGAGGACGGACTGCTGTTCCGTTCTCTGTCCAGGATGAACGCTCGCACCAAGACCCCTCTGCTGGCCACCATCGTGTCGGGCATCGTTGCAGGTAGACGCGCCACCATTTACAGGCTGCTGGGAAACCCTTCAAAATGCTTTACATGCATCCGTCCCACTTTGTTTGCCCATTGCCTCAGGCCTGAAGGCTGCTCTATTGTAAATATGATTATGTCAACTTCTCTGAGAGCTTCTCCTAACCCGAGGTCATTGCTCCGTCTGTTCATGTAAAATCCTCATTTAGGTAGACGATACTAAGATTTTCATCCATTAACCTCCTTGCACCTCTTCTTCCCGCAGCGCTCATGGCCTTCCTGTTTGACCTGGCTGCTCTGGTTGACCTCATGTCCATCGGAACCCTGCTTGCCTACTCCTTAGTGGCCATCTGTGTCCTCATTCTCAGGTAAAGCGCCCGTCGGTCTGGAGTCACGAGTTTAAAGTTGTCCGCTGAAATTCGTCCCGTCGGACTGAAACCGGAGAAGCCCGTTTCTGCGCTTCAACGCTCGTATTCGCCTCTCGTCCTCTGCAGATACCAGCCGGGCACCCTGTCCTCCTCCAGCCAGACGGAGAAGCTGGTGGAGCTGGTGGAAGGCGAGCATGTGGCCGTGAGCAAAGAGGAGAGCGACGAAGAGTACGGCAACGGGATCGACGAGAAGCCGCTCCAAGAGACCTTCACCGCCCGGCTGCTCTTCTGCCCGAGCGGAAAGACGCCGACGCAGACATCTGGCCTCATCGTCTACGCCACCACCGCCATCATCTGTGAGTGCGACGTCCGTGCCGTGACTGGCCTCGTCCAGCCGTGAGCCAGCGCGGTTTTACAAGTCCCCTCTTGTCCTCTTGTCTCTGCAGCCGTTTTCATCACCATCCTGTGCATCATCCTGGCCAACTGCCTCCCGCAGCTGCAGGTCGCGCACCCGGGCGTCCTGGTGCCCTGCGTCGTCCTGGCGCTGCTGTGCGGCGTCTGCGTCGTCATCATCTGGAGGCAGCCCGAGAGCAAAGAGGCGCTCACCTTCAAGGTAACGGATCGATTCCCTGGGAACGCAGAAACACTTCTGTGTCGAGTCTCCTCCACCTCTTTTATTTTGGGAAAAACGTAAAGTGTCGCGACATCAACTTTGAGACTTTCTCTGCAGCCGAGTGGCGAAAATACTCGATTCTTCTGACAACCGGGAGCAGAATAGGGTTGATTGTGAAACGTGTCACTTTATTAGGTACATGAAAGTGGCCGGTGCTTGGTCCCCTGTTGTTGTTGTAGCCCATCAAAAATCCTAAAAAGCGTTGAATTCACCAGCTCTAGAATGGGGACTCGGTAATCTTTCAACTGTCGTTTATTTTTTTGACTACTTAGAGACATTTGTTTGCTCTTATTTATTTCTGTATGTATTATATATTATGCCTAATACAAGCCAATAACTTGTATGTGTCTCCTCCTCCTCCAGGTCCCTCTTCTCCCCTGGTTGCCCCTCTTCAGTGTCTTCGTCAACATCTACCTCATGATGCAGCTGGACATGAGCACATGGATACGCTTCACAGTGTGGATGGTCATCGGTGCGTTTCATCATCCTGTTTTCGTTTCCCCCCGCGTGCCGCACATTTATGTAACTGTGTTGTAACTTCCTGTTTCCTCTCCTCCCTCCCTCCCCAGGTTTTGCCATCTACTTCTTTTACGGTATCAAGAACAGCAGCGAGGGCGGCAACGGCTTATCCCCGCGCAAAGACGAGCCCAAGCTGCTGACCAAACCCCCCATCTACAGGGAAGTCCCCGACAACGACGCGGAAGCCGGCGGGACACTCACCCGGGTTTAAAGGGGGCGGGGCGGAGGGGGCAAAGCACGCCACACACCTTACCTCTAAACTCGGAGGCTGAATAACTCGATGGCTCGACACTGTGACAGAGCCACCGTTCCTGGCCCGTGTGTCTGTTTTGAATCTTTGTTGTTATTAGCCTTTAGCCCTCTGAAGACACTGACCTGCCTGTAGCTCACGCTTTGAATGGACTGATGGAACTCTCTTTAATTGCTCATGTCCCCTCGGCCCCTCCCAAGTCGCGGAGGCTGTGAGGAAGCCCAGCGGCCCACTTGGGGGGGTGGCGATTACAGTATTCACAGTCCGTGAGTCTATGATCATTGTGACTGTTTATCGTAGAGTCAACATATCTGGTTTGTTGCACCAGCTTGTGTTCTAACAGGGTAGTGATGAAGCTTTGACGTTTACATTGCCGGGGTCAGGGCCTCGCTGCAGTTAGGTCAGTAGCACGCGGTCGATGGTGTTATTGTCGTCATCGGGGCTGAAGTCCAGGCTTTGACGTGTCCGATGACGTTTGTCAACACACAGTGGCCGGTGTGCCTCCTTGCTCGTAGACAATAGCTTTGGTCTGAATTTAAACTTTACGTTTCACAGGTAGATGTAAAAAACCAGAGGCTGTGGCCTTTAGCATAAACAAAGGAACTAATGATAATCAGATTTGAGATCTAAACCATAGAGTGCTGTAGGGATAAACGTGTTTTTGGAGACCAATTCAGAAGTTGATTATCTCAGTGAAAAGCCGATGGGATTTTTGGCTGGGATATTCACACGTAGGGCTGCAACTAATCGGAATTTTCATAATCAGTTAATGTGTCTGTCATTTTTGGCAATTAATCAGATTGAAAAGATGAAAACTCACTTTGAAGAAGGAAAAACAAACATGTACTCTATATGCTAAGGTTAGAGTGCCAAAGGATTGGGCTAGACCTCATTTCAGTCTTGTCACTTAAAAGATGTATTTACTTTAAGAGCCGCAAACCAGACACTCCTGTTCCTGTGGCTCTCAATTTACAATTATAATGAAGGAAATTCACAAAATGAAAATGAGACAATATCAAATAAGCTGTACAAAATGTTTAAATCAACCATATGGTCATTATTTTTTAAATGTTCAAGCTCAGCGTGTGAATGATCTGTATCGCAGATATAATGGGTTGTGGTTTCCTCGGATGGGTCTGACATTAGAGTCTCCAGGGGCCAGAGGTCCAACACTACATCGACACTACA
Source organism: Chascanopsetta lugubris (assembly GCA_016785325.1). Taxonomy (NCBI): domain Eukaryota; kingdom Metazoa; phylum Chordata; class Actinopteri; order Pleuronectiformes; family Bothidae; genus Chascanopsetta; species Chascanopsetta lugubris. Next base: position 46,754 of record JAFBJT010093621.1, read on the forward strand.
AATATTATTTTTACTTCCTTGTGGGAGAAAACGCTTCCAGTGTTTCCGCTCCACAAAGATTCTTGTTTAGTTTCAATTGAAACTTCGTCTGTTGAGCTTCAATCACCTGCTTTATTTTTACCACTGTACTTATTTACTTATTTTTCTTATAGAACTGTTAATATTTAAATATCTCTAGTTTTGTTCTGTTGGGGTAGGTTTCTTTTTACTTGTCGTGTTTTAATATCAACTGTAGATGTTCACGTGTTTTTAATTGTATATCGCAGCTTTTATTTCCTCTCTAATTTTTCTCTTTTTTTCACTCAAAGATTTATGTGTCATATTTTCCCCTGAACAAATGAACTTTGTTTGAGCTTTCCAAAACAAACTACGACCGCTTAAAGTTGGTCTCTAATCCTGACGTTTTTATGACTTCCTCCTCTAACTCCTCTCGCTATAAGTTGCTATGTTAACTTATTATTGAAAGCATTTTCTGCCATTGTAGCAAAGTGTTTTTACTGTAATATATACAGTATTTGTTTATACAAATTGTGTTTGTATAATGCTCTAAGTTATACAGATCTTTTCCTCTTTTTAAAACATGGCCTTAAATGTAATTTTATAAAAGGTGTTCGTTTATGAATTAGACTTGAAGTTCTGCTCATGATGCTGCTGAAATGATACAAACCCACACGGGGCTCTGTGCAGACATTGCGCCCCCTGTAGATGTGACAGACATATATTTTCTCTCCCGGAAAGTTTTCCCAGATGACGGGTCAAGGAAAAGCTTTGATTGGATCCTGTCTGTAGGTGATATGAAGAATCTCTAATCTGGTGCCTATAGAGCCGTCTCTCTGCCTCCATCTTCTCTCGCTGTCTACTACTGTCAATGGCAGTGATCTATTTTTATCGTTCTGTTGTATGTCCTGTACATATATATGGCTGTCATGTATGAGATGTTTTTTTTTTTTTTTTTTAATAAGAACATGGTTCTCATGACGGTGGATCTGAAGCCTCTCTGTCCGCTACACACCTCACATGCGCTCTGTCATTCCACAGACGGTTTCATAAGCAGTCACCGCTGACACACCTTGATAATGTCAACCCTCCCAGTTACAACACGACTCCACCTCGAGCTCCTTCTGCAGTGAATGAAAGGTTCATTGCGCAAGATTTTTTTATGTAAG
>JAFBJT010093630.1:5007-47390 GCA_016785325.1 Chascanopsetta lugubris
CATTAATGGTCATTATTGTTATTATTATTATTACGAATTATTATTTATTCATAATCTTATTCATCATCATCATCATCATCAAGACTATTGATGAAACAGGGTCATTTAAGAAGCTAATCAGATTTCAGTTAAAGGGAACATGCCCCCCCCCACCCCCCCACCCGTGACCCCACCCCTGGATCTGCCCCTGATGGCAATGGATTTTTAGCTCATGTTCTAAAGGAAATAAAGCCGATAATGTCTCGTCCAGGTAAAGGAGACGTGTTCGGAGACGCCTTCTGGAAGGAGTCCTCCATGGCCCGAGCCTGTGCCAACGTCCGGGCTCTGACCTACTGTGACCTGCACGTCATCAGGAGAGACGCTCTGATGAGGGTGCTGGAGTTTTACACCGCCTTCGCCAACTCCTTCTCCCGGAACCTCATCCTCACCTGCAACCTACGGAAAAGGGTACGACACCGTTTGACCATGTTTTGTTTTCAGGATATTAGACGTGTGAAAATGTTTCACCGCGCAAAGACAGAATACTCATTTGCGGTTCATTCAGTTGGAGGATTTGGGGGAAAAGTGGTTTAAAAGTAGCCTCACTTTAAATGTCTTTATTAGAACTGATCTGCTTTAAACTGTAAAACCCTCCACGAGCACCTTTCAAGGGATCAACTTCAAGGCCATAACAATGATGCACATTTGAACTTATTTGCCTTCGCTGCAAGACAAAACAACAAAAACCTATTGAAATAAAAGTCTAAAAAAAGTTTTTCAAACTATTGTAACCAGATTAATATTTAATGGAGCTTTTCCCAGCTCCACATTTGAATCCCATTACAGCGATGAGATGTATTGCTTTCCAGGCTACAGACTAAGTTGCCCATATACTATATTGCTGTAAGGGAATCCTATGGGAACGACATTACATCAATTCTTAATGGATGTTCCCCTTTTCGAGCCAGTCTGGCCTCGTGTGATGTGTTGGGCTCTTTGTTCTCATATGAAATATTCCTGAGCTATAGATTTGAAACAAACCACTCTTATTCAGTAAAACGTACTTATGTTATAAGTATTTGCTTCATGATTACGTCATTATGCTCCAAATAAGCATATCATATATATATATACATTTATATGTATATACTTTAAATCCATTTGTATGACTTTTCACTGTGTGGCAGCTCTGGTCTAGGAGCCCCTGTGTAACCACACACTCAGTAAACACGCATCTCTCTAAAGCAGCTAAACAATTTTAAAGTAAATGCTCAAATATTTATGGCTTTTACTTGAAATACATTAAATGAAAAGTAAAGCTATCTATTATTCATTTGAGCAGCTTTGGAAAGTTTGCACGCCTGCACAGGTTTGAGGTTTGAGGTTTGAGGTTTGAACTCCGTCGCCTTTAACGTCACTTCACTTGCACCGTGGACACGAGATGAGGACAGTGTTGCTCATGGGCACTTCAGCGAAACTGAATCCGGATCAAAGGATTTCACCAACTCTAAGTTGGTCTCCGACTATCGATGCGTGCTGTTTCAATGCTAGATTTAAATTTCCATCTAATATGTAAAACATACCAGGAGTTCACCACAGTTGCTTAAAACGAATTGCAACCCATCGAACCCCCATTTAAAGGTATAGTACGCAGGGTTTCTGGGTTGGTTTTTGTAAACACAATGGTGACAGTCCGCTCATCCACTGAACATCTAAGATGATTGAGAGGTTATTTCTTTTTTGAGACCTCAGGATAACGCTCCAAACTACAACTTTAAATTCACAGAATTGAGATTTTTTTCTTCACATCTCCACCAAAGCCAACACACACATCACAACATTTCAGATGGAAATTTGACCTTCCTGCCAGCGAGCGATACAAGTGTAAACTAACAAGCCCAACCAACCAACCAGAGATGTGATGATAAAACAGCAATGAGTGCGAGAGAAATATCCCTTTTAAAAAGGGATAGTTCCCTATTTTTAGAGGAAGTCCTTGTGAATGTGTTCCACCGTGTGCACCCTGCTGTGTGCGCAGAGAGGGACAGGAGAGAAGTAGAACAGAGAGATGACATGCTAGCTGTGCCACATTCAGTCTGTTACCGGCGGTGTTCTTCGTTTGACACCATATTCTCAACGTGTGCGAAGAACGTCAACGCGTTCTCACGTGGGATTCAATCACTCACACGACACTTGGGACACTTCCACTGCCTCCACACTTTGTTCCTCTCACAGTTCAACAATCCCACGTTCTGTTCCGACGGCGATTAGATCCTTTTTTTAGGTTGTTGTTGTTGTTGTGGCAAAGTCCGAGTGAGAAGAGACGAGCGAGACCGACGCTGACGAGTCCTGACAACTTCTCCCGTCTTTGACTCCTTCAGCCGTCACCAACCCTCGGGCCGTGGCCGTTGCTCCATTATTGTATTATTGCTCCATTAACCCCCCCCCACCCCCCCCACCCCCGTGAATTCATCGCTGCTTTCCCCTCATTAATATTTCAGCCAACAGCACCACGGCAGGTCTGGCTGCTCGGCTCGTTGCCTCGAAGCCGAATTAAGACGTACTGTTATGTGTGCATTCTCTTACATGTGAAGTAGAGCACGCTGTGATGCATGTGTAGCCCCCAACCCCCCGAATCCAGGGTCCTCGGGCACTGATCCTCCTCCCCCACCCCCACCCCCTCACCCCCACCCTCACGCCCTCTACAGATCATCTTCAGGAAGATCGCCGATGTGAGGCGGGAGCAGGAGCGCCAGAGGAGCGAGGTGACGCTCTCCATCCCCGACGACCACCCGGTGAGGAAGCTGTTCCAGAGGTTCAGGCAGCAGAGAGACGCCACCATGCCCGGCGACGCCTACCTGGACCACAACTGCGTGCTGGTGGAGCCGCAGCGCCACCACCACCACCACCACCACCACCACCACTCCGACTCAAACTCATACACGCAGTGTGCCACTGTGTCCTCGCCGCATCAGGAGAACAGCGGCGCCGCGCCGAGCAATGCGCCCTGCGCGGGGGGAGGCGGCGGCGACGGGGAGGGTCCAGCTGCGCCGCCACCGCCGTTCGTCCAGACGGAGAAGTCGGAGCAGAGCTGCAAACAGGAGGCGGAGGAGGAGGCCGTGTCGAGGCCGTGCGCGGAAATTCAACTTTGCCAGATTGGTAACGGCCCAGCAGGGGGCAGTGTTGCCGGCACTGGGGGTGGTGGGGGTGGTGGTGGTGCAAGAGGTTGGGCGAAGTTCAGAAACGCCACCTCCGCAGCGCCAGCACCTCCTGCCGTCGAGGCGGAGGAGCCGGCGCAGAAAGCGGAGGAGTGGCCCAAAAGCTCGCAGTCGTCGGGGCAGCTGGCTCCCCCCAAGAACGCCGAGGAAGGGGCGGAGACGAGGAGCGCGGAGGGAGGGAACGGAGCGGGCGAGGAGACGAGCGCCCTGCACAAAACGGACTCGTGCGACAGCGGCATCACCAAGAGCGACCTGCGCATCGACCGGGCGGGAGACTCCAGGAACTCCTTCGAGCGGAGCCCCATGGAGAAGAGCCCCATGGAGCGGAATCCCTTCGAGCAGGGCCTGGGCGAGGTGGCCCTGAAGCAGCTGCTGGTGCCACCGGCGAGCGAGCAGACGCTCCTGCAGGGGGCGCTGCACGAGGCCAAGCAGGAGCTGAAGGGAGACATTCAGATCGTGAGCGGCCGCCTGTCGGTGCTGGAGTCCCAGGTGAGCGAGATCCTGCGGCTGCTGTCCATAAAGAGGAGACTGTCGCTGCCGCCCACCTCCTCGCCCAAGGCCAGGGTCAAAGGTCACGAGTCGCTCAACACCTCCAGATCCGTCGCGCCCAGAACGGATGATGGGCCGTTTTGATATCACCCCCAAAAAATAAAAAACTGAATCTTTTACTGATGCATGTCCTGCCGGAGACATATGATGCATTTTAGGTTTTTCTCTCCTCTATTGTAAAATCCATGCCGCCTTGAATTTTTTTTTTTTTCACATTTTGCAAAGACATCTCACGGGCCAGATCGGACCCTCTGGCGGGCCGGTCTTGGCCCGGGGGCCGTATGTTTGACAGTTCCAGTCCAAGGCCTATTCAGTTACAGCCCATAGATTACACACACTACCATCTTCCTCTGGTCCACAGACGTTTTTCCTCATTGTTAGCTTTTGGGTGAACGTTTCAGGGCCCTGTTGTAACTAATAGAGGGTGCAGTACCACCGTTTGGCCACTACATGTGTTCTGCTACAAAGTTCGGTACATGCATACAATCCAGGTTTCACACTGCATCCATGTTAAGAGGCTGACCTATTTCCATCTTTCTGTAAGTAGCTGACCAATCACATCAGAGAAAGTAATCTGACCAATCAGAACTGTGTGGGGGGTTCTTAAAGAGACAGGAGCCAAAACCAATTGTTTCAGACACTGAAAAGGGGAACTGTAGTACTTTACAATTGAAGAAGGTGATGAACTTTTAAGCATGTCAACGTTTTTCAAGATTAAATTAAGGACATGTCTCCTTTTAAACACTTGACTGCATGCAGAAATCCCTTTCATCTTTACTGTAACTATAAACCCAGGGATTTTTCTAACTCTTTGACTGATGAGGCACTTTGATAGTTTGTACATTTTTCCAATCACCACCTTGTGAAGTAGCTAAGAAGTAGCTGAGGTCAAGTCCCATTTTTCAAGGTTTCTTTTTTAGTGAAATCATCATCAGCATGATCTTTTCCCACTTTTCTTTCTTTCATAACCCTTTAAAAAGAAAGTTCGAGAGGTTTGGAGGAAATGTATTCTTACTGTACAGATGGTGGAACTCTTCCTTACTGGAGTAGCAGAGGTGACTTTATCTTTCTGTGACCTTAAACATGTGCCTTACAATATGAAGCCTCATCGAGAACATACTGTATTTAGAATAGAATGCCTTTATTGTCATTATACACAATGTACAACGAGAATAGCTGAGGAAAATGAAAATATAGTTTGTATGATCCTCACCCTCATGCATGTTAAACATGAATGCAATAATGATACTTAAGTAATTTTAAAAAGTGTATTTGTAAATGCACATTTTTAAAGTTCTCCTTCAAGACGATCTGTACATTTCAGGTATTGCAGCTTTTTCCTCATGTGTTTTCCCTCTTGCTCAGGTACATTAGTTCAAATATCAATAATAATATTATGATATGATTATATAATGACATGATATGCAAATCATGTTTCACTGTATAATTAAAGCAATGGATCACTATGCACATGCATCTATGCAAAACTGTGATCTTGCACTGGATTTGGTGATGAAACATTTGCATTCAGTTCTTCTTTTGGGGGAAAATAAGAAAGATTTGAAGGTTTAGTTTTATATTTGCATTATCAAAAAGCATGTAACTGTTTTCTGATGAAATTTTGGTTCACCTTCTGAGCCTGCATGTGTCCAGGGAACCTGTGAACAGTGATGTGAATATGGAAACTGATGCCTGATCACAGTCTGGTGTTCAGTCTCGTCTGTTATGCAAAACAAGTGTGTGAATTAGACTCATGGACAAATGCCACATGTATTTATTTCCTGATCCAATGAGAATGTTGGCTCTTATTTGTTTGTTATTTAAAATAATCATACAAAACTAATTTTCAAATAGAAACAATAGGAAGGCTTGCTCCAAAATAAGATACTTTTTTTTTTTACCAGTGTCAGTAATCACTGTTGCTATGGAAACAGTGCATAGTGATATGTTTTAAATTTGGAAACGGAATCAAATACTTTTAAATTAAACTTACTACTGAATGCTTCATGTACATAACCATTCCGAACACAAGGTGGCACTAAAGTCTCATGAGTATCCCTACAAATCACGTTGTTGTTCAGCCACTAGATGGCGACACCTTATACCCTCTTGGTTGCAGCCATGCTTGCACTCGAAATCCAAGTTCCTCTCAGGGCAACAATAAGTCAAAGTAATGTAAGGTAGTAGGTACAGTATGTAGGATTTCCTGACATCTACTGGGGAAATTCAGAAATACAGGTCCATACATTCAATACATGCTTCCATCAATGCTGATTTTTAATGGTCTAGTTCTGTGTTTATAATCATTTAAATCTGCAGTTCATTTTCATAACCTTTGAATGATTCCTTTAGATGAAAAGAGTCCTTTTCTATGGAGGCCACCATGTTGCAGCACTATGTTTTTAACCAAGAATGAACCAACATTTTGAGTTTTTTTAATAAAAACTGAAGCATTTGAAAGGGTGAAGTGAGGGTAATTCAGCTGCACTACACAATTCCACCACTAAAGATCTCTAAACCCTTCACACTGACCCTTTAATCCGGAGCCCCACACACTCCAACGACAATACCCATGATACACTAGGTCGAAACAACCAATCCGCATGCGCAGTACCTGGTCCAGTGGATCGGTGACGTCACACGCAGCCGGGACCAATCAGCGCACTGACTGTGTGTGAGTGTGTGTATGTGTAGTCTGCCCTCCGTGTTTTCTCTCCACTCCTCCACCTACCTGATGAACGTGTTAATAACCACAACAATGGCGCACGGAACCGGGTAAGAAAGAAAACATTCATTTCGTCAACGTAAAGGAAGCAACAGAAGTTATTTTGTAAACAATGTCCGTGTGTGTGTGTGTGTGGCCGACGGGTTGTTGCCGTGCTGGTCGGACCGGCGGTGACCTCCGTAGCGTACCGGTGTGGCCGGTCAGCTCAGCCGCCGCCGCCGGCAACGTTCAGTCCGGCGAGTGTTGTCGTTAAACCTCCCGGAGGTTGAACCAGGTTCAGACGACACATTTACATCTGCTTTGCAAACTGCTTTGTTTAGTTTGTGTGCGTGTGTGTGTGTGTGCGTACGCGGCGGGGAGGGTGGGGGGGGGGGGGGGGGGCCCCCCGGCCCGGTCCTGCGGATGAGGGGGGGGGGGGGGGGGTCACACCGGCCATGTCCTGACCTACTAGATAAACAGCGCAGTCCCCAGAGGAAGCAGCAGCCAGGGACCAGCGTCCCTCCGGGTCCCTATGAGTTCAAAGGTCATTGTTCTCAGTGTAGACTGCACGTGAGGGGACTGTGCGTGTAAACAAACACCAGGTCATATGTGTTCTTACTCTAGTTCTGCTTCCTCTGTATAAACCCCTTGAATGCGATAGTAGTGGACAGTAGGAGTGTTATTAAAGGCGCAGTGTGTAGGATTTAGTGGCAGCCGGTGGTGAAGTTGCGAATTGCACCTGGAGGTCCATCACCACTGTTTACCTCCAAGTGTGAAGGAGAACCTATGGAAGCCTTTAGTTATCACTAAAACGCACAGGGTGTTCAGTTTGTCCATTCAGGGCTACTGTAAAAACATGGCGGCTCCCACAGACAGGGCCTGCTCCTGATGTAAACAAATGGCTCGTTGTAGGGTAATGATCAGTGCGTGTGAAAGGGATTCACACCGGTGTGTGTTCACATTTAAATATACTTGTCCAGGAGCCAAATAGTGGAACTTCAATTTAAACTACTTTGTATTGAAGTTTCTAAAACATACTGGTGACTTATAACTCCTCAAAACACCAGTATTGAGAATTGGACGAATGGAAATAGAACCACCCAAATATGAGACGCTGTACCTTTAAGTAAGCGTGAACCACTGTACACATGGTGCGATGTTACAGTAATACACCAGCGGATGTCACTGAATCCTGCATATCGCACCTTTAAAAGAGTTGTTAATGTGTTGGAACCGAGGGCGTGTGGGGTTAATGACGGCGCAGGAGACGTGTGGTAACTGGCTAATGATTGATTGTCAGGTCTTGTATTTGTAGGGCACAGTCATATGTGATATATACCACTGTAACAAGCCACTGTCCTATATAATCCACAGGCATACACGCGTTATTATTGCAAAGTGTGCAGAGACTTTTATGGCATTGAAGTTCTATTGGTGTCGATGTGGCAGCACCATCGTCATCCATCCATGTCCGACAAGCCGGGGTCACACACAGATGCGTGACCCATTAGCCACGATCTAAAGGAGCTTCCAGACATGCGATACCCACCTCACCTGTTCTGGGTTAATAGTCGGCTTCTCCTCGGAGGTGCAATGACTCACTTGTGAAAGCCGCGAAGCCGCAGGTCAGTCGAGGGAGCGCGGCGCGTTGAGATTATCGCAGCGTAATCCCCCCAGTGGTGGTGGTGGTGGTGGTGGTGGGGGCCTTATGCACCCCTCAGCTGGGTGCTTATCAGGGAAAGCTTGCATTCCCCAGAATTATAATGCTCTAAATGGCGGCGGGGGCCTGTGTGTGCTTGTATCGCGAGGCCGCTGCCGCCGCCCAGTGAGAGGGGCTTTGCTGCCGCGCTGTGATCTGCAGGCATGTTTTCACTGTAAACAAGGGAGATGCCTTACATGATGTACCGTGCTGTTATTATGTCCACAAGCGTTAATGCTCCTCCAGACAGGGAGGTGGCTGACTGCAGATCTGCGCTGACAGCAGCGGACATTTGAATTGGCTGTTTTGTTTTTGTGAACGCGCACGTGGATGATTAGTCGGCGGTGTTGTAACCGCATGCTTTTCCAAGAGATTCGCACTCTGTTGACTTGACACGCACGGTTCAGAACGAGCCTGTACGTTTCATCGGCCTGGTGGAACCACCTGCGCTTCGCTGTCTACTGTCCGTCGCGGTGTCTTCGACGTGCAAAACGAGGATCGGTGATCCCCGTCCAAGTTGTCAAGGTTGCTTGACAGAGGCAAATAGGGGGTGCGTGCGTGTTGACAACTTGTCCGTCCACGTGTCAGCCATCTTCAGCAGTCAACAGGTGACAGGCGGTGGAGTCGCCCATGGCGACTGTCACTCCGCCGGCGTCACATCCGTGAAGCCCGATGAAAAGTTAATTTTGCGAAAACTGCGACTTGGTGAAAGTTGAAGATATTCTAATTATTGTTATGTTTCTCCCCCTCTGTAATTTTAGAGGATATAGTGATCGGTGTGTTTCCGGAGTAAAACCATCTGGGATTTTAACTTCAGGGGAGTCTTTTGATGGTGTGGGTTTGCCTGAGGGGAATTGTCATCTCCTCATGACTCTTGTTTTCCTTCTTGTCCTCGAGCCAGCGCATTCCCCAAACAAATTGGTGGGTTGTTCTGATGGAATAATGCTGTATACACCAGGGCTGATTTTCAAGGTAGAATTTTGAAGAACAGAAAAATGAGATCTCTTCCCTTTCATCTTACAAAGTATCTGCGATGATGTGAAAACGCAAAAATGTTGACAGACCTTCATGTAAGCCGGGACTGTGGTCGGTGATGCATTTTTCATCAATGATCCATGAAATACCAGAGAGGCTGTGGTCTGTGTGATATTGGGTGAGGCAGACACCTGTGGATGTCAGCGATCTGTTGTTGTGATGTTAAATATAGCCGCAGTTGTGGTAATACACCATGTATCGCTCACCAAATGTAGAGAATCTGGTACGTACCCATTATTGTTTCTGTTGTTGTGGAGTAAGCTGCGATGTCACTAAACTCAGGTTCCACCTCTTTAACGTGGGAGTCTATGGGGGATTGACAGCCTCAAGTGGCCACCCTGTGAACTGCACGTTTTTCCACCTCCGAATTGGCCCCATCCGTCAGCCCTGGTGGTTGTCTCTTGGCGCCTACCCTTGTTTTTGGGTTTTTTTAGCAGCCAACATCAAAACTCATCAATATAAGTAAATATGTCTGAGAACCAATATGCACTCATAGTAAATTAAAAATCTATTTAGAAAATTAGAGCTCAGTGGCACCGCTAAGCTCACCTGGTTGAATGGGCAGTTTGAACCCAGCCTATGGCTGCATGTAACTGCCCCACTTTGATTCCCCCCCATTGCCCCAACACGTATGGTTATAGGCTTAATTCCAATGGGCAGAGGGTGTTCCGCGCAAGTCCTCAACCCCAAAGCTGGCAGTCCGTTAAGTGTGTCTTGTAAGTGTGCACCTCTGTCCATCAGCACACGCAATCACTTCTGAAGCGCTCTTTGGGGGACCGGGTTAATGAGCGGAGTGTTAAGTTTCACAGGGAGGGACGGCAGCGGCGGAGCAGGGGCCCGGCCTCCCCGGTCGGCTCGCATGAAGCGCCACGCGGTGAAAGAGTAAACGACCCCGCCAAACGACGGGGGGGGGGAGGCATGGACTAATTATTTATTCAATGGTGGGTGTCGTTTCGGAGTGGCAGTGACACAGCTGAGCCCTGCAGGACCAAACCACGCCATATGTGCTGGCATTAATGTGCAGAGGCAGGTGGCGAACCACAGCTCTGTGATTACCTTTCATTCTTGTGAGAGTAATTAACACGCGCCTCCTTATTTAACATCACGTGTGTGATATATGGGCCCTTCCCCCGTAGCATTTCAGCATATTAAGGCTATAAATAATGCTGACGCTGCAAATTGTGCCGCGGCAAAGCTGTTCAACGGTTGTACGTGAACGTCTGACACGTGTAAATGTCTGTAGTGAATGTAGTTTGAGCATGTAAGGATTTGCGGCGTGGAGGTACGAGTTGTAAGTCCAGTTTGTATGCGCAGTTACCTTTAATCGGTTTATGTGTTGACTCGTGCAGTTCTCCCACTGTTCACACACAAGGGACTTGCAGATCATATATTGTGACACAATCTGGGCATTGTCAGTGTGAAGTAGACACTTCTGTCTGTTGTTTATGATCATATACGATATATTTTCAGTCAAATCCTAATCAAAATACCGCATTACAATGATTTGGAATTTCATCGCAGCATCCCCATTAGACGCCCGACCACTATCCCTCCATCCCTCACCTATCAATGCTGCATATCATTTTCTGGGCGTTTCGCTGCAGGCGGAGAGATTGGGTGCACTGGGGACAAACAACAATTCACACCTACTGTCATTGTTATACAGTCTCCAATCAACAAAACCACCATCTCCATGTCTTTGGACGGTGGGAGGAAGCCCAGACTGGAATTTGAATAGGAAACATTCAAAATGACTTGGGATCTATTACCAGAGGAAGGTGTTATGTCTAAAATGTGTTATTCCAGAGCTATTTTGCATCTATGTCAGAATGTGAGGTGTCAGCAAAACACTAATCATTCTCAGTTGGATTCATTCAGAGATGTTGGGTTGATTAAAGTCTCAATGGAGAGAGGATGGATCCCCCTGGTCCATGTGGCTGTCAGAACTTCATGTCCTCAGATGAAGCTCTCTCTCTCTCTCTCTCTCTCTCTCTCTCTCTCTCTCTCTCTGTGATGTCCAGTGGATCCTGTGAGTCTGCAGCCCCGCTGGCCTGTCACACAACAATGAGCCTCCGCGACTGTTTGAATGTGCCATTCTTTGCGCGATGTGCTTCACTTGGGCCAGACAATGGCCTCATTTAGCATCCCTGCTCTATCCAGGCCTGCTCCGTCGCCATGGCACCCCTGCCATGCCACACCCTGCCCCCAGTCTGGCCCCGGCTTTGCACTTGTCCTTGCTGTTGGGACAGCTGTGCTTAGATGACCATTGTTGTCCACACCCAAGACACAGCCTCTCACTTTCAAGGGTTGAGCTTGTTTTGGAGTAGAGATAGAAAAGATGTTCAGTTTAATTTCTTTAAAGGCGAATGCATAAACCATAACCTCATATGTTAAGTTTTTTTTTGTTGCATGTACTAAAACATGAAATAAAACATAATCTGTATTGGGAAACGGACAGAATTATGATCTCACTATTTTACATATCTGGGGATTTAGCCCCAGACAGGATGATAAACTGAGGTCAACTCTGGATCAGAGCTGCTGATAATGTGGTGATTTATCTTGTTTTCTGGCATTTTCCCATGTCATATATTTTTTACATTTTTATATTGAATCATCCACATTTTGTGATGTCAGTCCTGCCAAGCTTTGTTAACCTTAAACGAACTGTTGGCTAAAAGACCGAAGACCAGATTTTAGAACCAACAAAAGCAAAACAGAACGAATGATAAACATTTTCACTCTCACAGATGATTCATCTTCCACTATCTCCTCACTTGAAGCCCCGGGGTGATTATTTATGTGGGTTGATGAGTTTAGATACCCACTCAGTGACTGCATGTCGCCTCCCAAGACCGTTGACTCTTGACCCCTGTGATTGTTGGGAGGTGAAAGAGCAGCACTCCCCGTTTCCAGCTCGGCCACTCGGTGGTGGCAGACTTTTAATTAATGGCCTTCGGGCTGACAGCTCTCAGACCCTGTGGTGAAGGATGGCAACGCATTCATGCACTCTTTTCTTGATTTTATAGCTAATAGGAAATGGATCACAGCTGGTATATAACCTGAATTCAGTCTATAATGTGATCTGATTGGAACAAATAGACTCAATTGGTGGTTTTAATGGTGCTATCGTCCTTTCTGACGACCTGAGTGAAAAATCTGATCAGACTGAGATGCAGTTATTTCCATTTCTACTGGTAGAGATGGAATGTTTAAGAATAATAATATATAATTACCTGAATCTGAAACCTTTATCACACTAGAATGAGCCTTTGTTTACATGAGGAACAAGGTCGCCCCTTTGCAGGCCGCCATGTTGGATTACCTTGTTTTTACTGCGGCCAAGAATGGACAAACCAAACGCTTTTTTGAGTCATAATGATAACCGAAGGCCTCCGTAGCTCCTCCATCGTGCTTTGAAATGAATCGTGAGGTGACTGCAACGTGCATCTTCACAACTAGACAGCTTCAATTGACTGTTTATTAAAGACGAGGCCACACGAGCCTCCATCCACTGAAACCAGCGTAGTGCTGCTGTGCTCAGCTGCACCGCAGCCTCCCTCCAGAGAGCAAGGCATGAACTGCAGTCGTCCTCCTGGTTCTAAATCAGGAAGTAGGTGACCTATGAAGTGATTTTTTGGGCTGATCTGAACTTGTTGGTATGATACTCTGGAGAGCCCAGTACACGCCGTACCACTTCCGATTCAAGCCAAGTGCCATTGCTCAGGGTTTATAAGAGGTAAACTGGTCATATACCATTACTCTTTATCTTGTTTTTATGTGTGTGTTATCAGATTAGGTTTTTAACATCCATCTTATAGACTTATTACCAACTAACTCACTAAGTAACTCACTTCTATTGCACTTTTCAATCTTATCAAATGTATACAAGGGAAAATACCGGCCTATAAACGAACTGCATTAATCGGCATAGCTTTGTTTTCCTACTTCAGTGGTTCTGCGTGCACCGCACACTTCCAATAAAAGGAAATGCTCTTTCCTGGTTGATTGCCCGTTTTATAGAGTGACATAATTATCTCGAGCTTTTACGGTATGTCACATGACATGAGGTTACAGCTGTGGTCGCCTGGTTTTGTCTCTGGCTTCAGTCTTTTGATCACGGAATTTTTGTCAGCGTGTGTATTTGTTCATTAATAGCCTGGCTTTCCCTTTTTTGTGTTTATGTCGCTGGAGAGCGGAGCCGGTTTGTACATCACAAAGTTTTTCGAAAGTGACTGTTCTCCTGCCAGGTCGGCAGAACTGAACCAAACCTCAGGTTGCGAATGACAATGAACGGCGGGATGAATCACTCGTGTGCCTCCGGCTACAAGACGAGGAGAGAGAGTGGCCGTGCTGTGGTTCAAACAAAGAGAGCATGTGTGTCCTGTCCTGTGTGTGTGTGTGTGTGTGTGTGTGTCCCGTGTGTGTGTCAAGGGTGGGGGTGTAAATGTTGGTTTGAGAGTATAGAGGGGAGGGAGGGGGGGTTTATAGGCCAGGAGGGATTCATGTTTCAATCCATGCTCGCCTCTCTCTCCCTTTGTCTGGGTCACGTTAGTAAAGTCTGAGCAGAGATGCTGAGAATTCCGCATGACTTTGCAGTCGGAGGTGAATCGGCGAGTCTTCTCCTGATTTGTTTATGTATCGATGCAGCTGCACTTGGATTCGGCTCCATTCTGTGGTCCACCCATCCGTTCAGGCTCCTACTTGTCGTTTCATTATGAACGGCTCAGTCCCTGTCAGCTGGTGCTTGTTCGGCAGAATTACGTGAACGTTGGCGTGCGCAATAACACGGCCCCCGCAACCGCGTTTTAATCCTCAGCGGTGAAATTTCCTACACGTGTCGTGTCTTATCAGAGCTCCTTCATCTCGGCCGATTGAAAAGACGACAGCGGCGTTGCAGACTCCGTCCTGTGATTTCCATCTTTTGCACCAAAACACAAAGCTTGTTTTGGCGTTCCTCCCTGAATCCCCCCCCCCCGGTGACCTCTCTCATTTCAACAACGGCATGACAACACTTTTTAGGAATTCCTGGAGGATTTGCAGAATACGCCGTGCATCCTGTTTGACCGACTTCCTCTGTCGGAGCAGCTGAGATGCCAGCGTGTTTCATTATTAGACGCAACCCATCGTATGTGTGTGTGTGTGTGTGTAACAGCCGGCGAAACAAGCGGGCGGATATCAGATTCGGCGGCAGACTGTGCCAAAGCACGGCATGCTTTATCCTGCTCTTAAAATGCAGCCCCGCCCCTTTCAGAGGAGCACGCTCAAGTTCTGACAAGTTTCCAAGCATAGGGAGCCGGGACAGAAACATACGCTCAGGCTTCCCTTCTCCCGCCGTCATTCATGAAATGATGCGAAAAGTTCACGGCTTCAGTCTGAGGCCACCAGAGAGATGGCAACAGTTCTTCAGACATGATGATGGATGTAGCCGACTGCTTTGATTTCAAATAATCCCCTGTGTAATGTATGGAAATGAATGCAAGCCCCTGGTTTATCGTTTTCTCTCTCTTTGTCATTTGCGAAAGCTCATTCATCATCACGTCATGGTTATTTTTTTGCGCCATGTTAATTTAATTTCCCGTTAACTGAGTCGGAGCCGGATTGTGTGAAAACAAAGCGGCACGTTCCTTTGTGAACATCTATTATTGGTGACACTCGTGAAAGTGAAGAATCGCAGAGCGGACACAGAGTCAAACTGTTATCTTCACTTCCTCCTGATACAATGTGACAAATGTTTTCTGTTTATCAGAATCGTCGTCAGCGTAACCACCGCATACGACGTCCCGGGGTTCCCTCGGGCCGGGTTTTAGGTTGCTGTTACAATGAACGACGTTCCCACAGTCCGACGTATCTGTGTGATAACATTACTGTAGAGGAGCCGTCAAAACAGTCATGTAGTCAGATGAAACCAGCTGCGTCAACAGCTAAATGTTCTGTGGGACGGATTGGGTTTCAACTTTTTGCTGGTGACTTTTGTCCACGTCCACTTTTCTTTCTTTTCTCAGAGTTATGCAACTACGACCAGTGTTATGATTTATAGGAGGACCAGATGAATGGCGGGTTCATCTTTCACTGATCGAGTTCAAACAAGGTGTAACGTGAGCATGTTTTACAACACTGATCACGCTATACGGTCATCAAGGAAACCCATCTACGTGGTGAGGTTTGCTGATTGGCACTTAATGAAGCAATGATGCCACATGCTAAGCTTAGCAGGCTAAACTTTCTGCTATATTAGGTGTGTCCATAAAATGCTGAAGAAGCCACAGGGGTATAAATAGGAAACTTTCCTTCATAGTGTTACTTCACTCTGCATTTGCTTACGAATAAAGGTGCAGTACCACTGACAATAAAAGGGGGTAGTGTAGCCGAATGATAGGGTTGAGAACGTGAAGAAAAAATCAGTGCATTTCTACAATTTTGCAACTTTTTGAAGAACAACTTGTTAAGTTGGATCACTGCTGCAAGCAACTCTTAAGCCTAGTTTGTGTTTCTGTGTCAAAGCTTGGCTGTCACTCTGCAGTTACACCTCCAAAATGCTAGAGGGCGCAGATTAGGAATGGTGGAGGTATTGGAGTTTCTCCTGATTCTTTGTTCCGGTCGTTTTTATTTAATTCAAGATATGGAACACATACATACCTGTTCACTTCTGTCTCCATTTTGTCCGTGTTTGTACTCGATTTGAAGACAGGGGAGTGTCATTTCAGCCACATCTTTTTCCATATGTTAACCAGCCGTTAAACAAGAGGCTCAACATTCCCATTGTGAGACGGATTAAAGCTGCAACTGTGGCTGAACAAACGGTAGCAGAGTTTTCATGTCGGAGTGTCATGGTGTTGCTTCCCCAGATGTTTACCTTTCAGTTGATAGTTCAGGTGCCACAGGGCAGCGGCTGTCTGGTTGATCCTGTTAAACAGCAGGTGTCCTTGTTAACGTTTCAAACATCCCGTCTCTGCTGCTGCCTCTGTTTTACTCTCATGTTCTCGCTAAACTCATTTTCCAACATGGAGGTTTTGTTTTGACGTCTGTCTCATCTCAGGTTCTTTTTTTTACCCCCCCTGTTGAGATTGTGACACACTCAACAGATAAGCTGCTTGTAACTCGGCCATCCAGCCGTGCAAGATGTCTGTGTACTGCACGCTGGCTTGGCCTCACCTTAAGACTTTGCCTTAAGTCATGCGTCCGGCTGGCCCTAAGCCAGCCTCGCATGCATGTTGGCAGTCAAACACAAGGCCGGGACCTCGGACCTCCTCTCGTGGATTTAGTCTGGTGAACTCATTCTCGGAGCAGCCGCGTGTGACATTAGCTGACACACGGAGAGCGGTATGAAGCGGTCCTCACTCTGCAGAGCAGACCGGACGCTGATTGGATTACGTCGGATTAATGCAACTCTATTGGATTTATTTGTTGGTTGTTTATATGCTACCTCAGCTGCTGCACTGTACGTTGCAGTGTCTCCTGCGTCTTATCGCTCTGCTGAAAAGACCTCACCCACAGATTTGTCAGTGCCGCGAGCTTGGCCTACATCTGGAGGGATCAACAAGTTAAGCCACAGCCTTTTAACCCTTAAATTCTGTCCATCCGTTACGAGCACGTTCTCTGCAGCTGCAGCCACTAGTCTCATAGTCATTTTACTCCAGCTTTATCCGTTTCTTCCCAGCAGATCTGAGACTCTATTTGTGTCCTTGGAAAAAAAAAGCACAAGGTCATCTCTGTCCTCGTCAATAATACAGGTTACCATTAATTAGATTGTGATTTGTTTTGGTGCTTGGGATTAGCGAGTGTTAGCAGCTGTACCACAGATCAGCTCTCTAAGAGAAAACCATTAAGTGTATTATAAGTAGCTAATCGTAGAAAGAGAATCATGAGAAGAGCTTCTCATATGTTTCGTCATGTTCCGACTTTTTTAGGGAAAGTGGCCTGAGTGGTCATCTGACAAAACATCATGCGCTTGCTCTAGTCTTGATTTGGAAAATGTCGATCTCCTTTGTAGGTTGATGTTGTTTTCTTGTAGAGGTAGAGTGGTTTTCCAGTATTCAGAAGGTTCCTGGTTCAGTGCCCGGCGCTTTCAGTTTGCTCTAAACTGAGCTCACAACCGCTCCCGCATGATGTTGTCATCAGTGTGTGAGTGTGTGCACGAATGTGCGAATGAAACGTCCATAAATCGTAAAGTGCCCTGCAGATTACATCACTTTGATGTAGATGCAGTTTCAGACTGGCGTGCAGTTGCTTGGTTGCAGATTAGTGGATGCAGAAAGTTGTGCACCCCCCTCCTGGGATGGACCCCTCTATTCCAACAGGGGGGGGGTTAATTACAAGCTTTCCAGAGGGTGGGTAGAGAGACTAGTAGGACCCTTTTTAATCCTGGAGTTTAATTTGTGATCATTAGGGTCTCCGACAAGGGAAGGGCTGCACGGGAGGAATTTATGGATATAGCCCCACCCTGACCGAAGCATATGTACGGTGGAGCCCTGTCGGCTTCCACCACATGATACAAGCCATAATATAACGTTCCCCCTTCACACATTCCTGCACAGCAGTTGGAGAAACTTCTTTTTTATTTCAGGGCTGTCAGTCATGTTTCAGTGGAGAATAAGCTTATCCTTGGCATGGAACACGGCTTTCTGTGCGTTTCTCAGACTCCTCAAACTGCGATGCTACAGTTTGTGGCTTTTCAGATTCCTTTCCTTTCCTCTGTATGTGGCTTTTGATTGACCCCGATGTTTCACACATTGAACAGAAGGTGTTAGGTTGCACCACATTGTTTTTCTTCCTCGTGTAACCAAAAAAAAATCCTGTCAACAAGCTTGTAATCAAAGCTGAACTTCTCAGGGTTATGGACAGTCTGAGGTCAATCAGATTTTCATGCTTCCTGGTTTCACTGGGAATCTGTTACAAAGCTTCAGCAGGTTTTCAACTCAAATGCTGATTCTAAGATCTTGTGTATCTAAAAGGTGGAGGAAAGCTGTACATACGCTTCAATTTAGGTCAGTTCATGATCCAAAGACTTGAAATAAAACACCAACGCCATAGAAAAAGATATTATTGCATGTTCAAAACCAGATAGCAAAGGGTAAAGTTGAGTTTTGTCTCCCCTTCCATGCTTAATAATTAACAGGTTTCACACGATCGCTGTATTTTGGTTTGTGTCTGAGCTGCCACGGCAGAAACTATGTCCTGGATATAGCACATCATACCTCGAGCCCATGTCCTCGGTGTCCGTCAACCAAAGGGTTCACTTGTGGAAAGACTGGCCACAAGAAGGACTTTGAAACCAAAAAAGGACACGGTCTCATTATCACAGGATGATACCACAGTCCATGACAAGTGTCAACACCGTCCATGTCCCTGTGTGTACCTGCCGCCCTCGAGGTCACCAAAACAACTGTCCCCGGGCTTTTTATTGTCACGAACCGCCGTCCCACCAGAACAGAAGCCCTCCATGGGAACAGGACCTGTCTGTTATTCCAGCTGCATGACATTCTTTTCAGAGGCAGCTACCCAGGACTGTACAGCAGCTTCCACTGTTATCCATTCATGACTGCACCGGCGTGGCTCGCCACTGATGTCTGTAACTCCAGCCCTGTTGAGATAACCTCGTCTCACACAAGCTCAGGCGCTTGGATCATCTACAGTGCTGGGAATCTGAGAAGTAAATCAAAGGGGGAAAGTCGCAACGCTTCAAAAGATAAAGTTTTGTATCGGCCAGTAAAAACGGGACCTGGCGGAGTTCCGGGAATCTGACAGCAAATTGCAGCTGTCGTAGGACTTTTGTCGTGTCTGCAACCCGGACATTGTAAGCGGGACCGACTTCCGAACAGCAAGGGAAGTGGTCGAGTATGGCGTGATCTCAAAGGGATTGTTATGCTAAATACACATTTTCAAGGGATTACTACCAGCTGTCAAGGAGACAGTTTCACTTGCCCCTTTAGAATTGATTGTGCCCTCTTTTTGGCAGCGAGTCTTCGATTGAATAATTCCACGGTCTCAGTTACCGTCTAAGTTACAGGCCATGTGACACCACACTCACATTTTCTCAGTGCACCAGTTGGACGAAGCTTTGTTGAGCAACAAAATATACAAAGGCTTGATGACATCTCGCAGTGGCAACACCTGACTCACTTCTGAAGCAGCAGACGCGACTGACGGGGAGATGACACTTCTTTTTGTAACACCTGCTCGGAAAAACCTGTGCGACCAGCACAGCTTCTGTTTTGACTTCCGTTCTCTTATGAGAGCACGTCTGATTTTACTCACGCCCCGTATGAACAGGGATGGACAAAATAGCCATTATTGTAGTTGATTACTTCATCACTGACTCATCACCCCTCTTGGATTTCACGCCCCCTTTTCAGCCTTTTGCGCCTCGGGTGATGGAAAAATGGACAAGCTCGACTTTGTCATTTGCCTCTGAGTAGCTAAATCGCCTGGGTTGATCCAGTCAGATTATTGTCAGCCGCAATCTACAAAAGGAAAACACGTGCAGCTGAAAGGTTTTAAAAAAAAATGCAGTGAAAAGTCAGTGGTATTGACTCATCCCTAAAAATGTGTAAATCCTCAAAAATAACAACCCTCATCTGTTCCTTCTGTAGGACACAGCAGACGGTGTCATTGAATAAAATATTAATGTATTTCAATAGCAACGTTTTGTTGTCTTGGTTTTGGTCTTTATTATTCACTATCATCTAGTGATCGCAATAATCGGGAATAATTAATATGCTACATCCAGAATGAGTTTTTAAAAAATTTCCAATTAAATTCAGGCAAAAGAGAATTGTCATTGTCTAAATGAAACTCAGCATTTTAGCAAGGGTACGTAATGTGGGGTTTTCCCTATTTCATTCAAGCAGAGTTACTCTGGAAAAGACGTGATCGGGCATGATGGAAATTATAACGTGTGCTACACGATTTAGTTTGTAGTTTTGTTAATGTATGTCATTTTTAAACTTTAGTGGGCTGGTTTAGGCCCACGGGCCAAACGTTTGATAACCCTGATCCAGACTATCAAACCACTTCCCCCTTTCTTCATTACAACTGTCACGTTATTGATTTGCACATTAAATGCTCTTGCAAAAGACCATATCAGTGTGCAGTCACGTGCATTTCACTCCATCCTCGTTTGTCGAGCTTTATTTAATTATGTTCATTCAATCCAACAAATGCCACTCAATCCCAGTGTAGGAGTCGTGTTGTTTAGTTAATTAGTTGGAGATGCAGAAGAGAGGCTTATGCTGTAAATCATGTGGGAATGTCTGAGTTTATTTAGATAAAAAAATCCGCGATCGCTGCGAGACCATCAAGAAGGTGTCTGTTGGACATGTAATGACGTCCAGGAGGATTTTAAGGTACATGCCAGGGCGCAGGGTTCCCATGTGCCTGTGACTCTTTCCCTGACACTCACCAGTGACTCCTCCAATGTCCACATCCACTCATTTTATACCACTCCAACTTTTATTTCCCCCTCTGCAGCTCTCCAAACAAGCCCTCTCCAAACAAACCCTAAACGCGTTGTCCAAGGCAAATGCAGGGGGGTGGGGGTGGAGGGGTGGGGGGGTGGGGGGCTGGGCGGTGGCCACGGCTCGGCTGCATCCTATTAGGAATGGGAGTGTTGAAAAGAGGTGTGGTCTGGAGCCAGTAACATCTGTGCCTGTCCCCTCTGCCCCCACGGCATTCTGCAGAGAGAGGCAGAGAGACTGAGGTCGGGGAGGGAGTGGGACACGCCGAGGAGA
This sequence comes from Chascanopsetta lugubris, assembly GCA_016785325.1. Taxonomy (NCBI): domain Eukaryota; kingdom Metazoa; phylum Chordata; class Actinopteri; order Pleuronectiformes; family Bothidae; genus Chascanopsetta; species Chascanopsetta lugubris. Next base: position 25,921 of record JAFBJT010093630.1, read on the forward strand.
GGTCCATGTCAGCCAGCTGGCTGGTTGCGAGATCTGAAGCTCCGGCTGACGCTCTGTGACGAGGTTACACCTCTGCTTTGCCCCCCCACCACCCCCCACCCCCCCGCCCCCCGGCCGTCAGACATTTACCGCCTCTGTCTAACCCGGGATGTTCCTCTCGGCTGACTCTGACAGCCTGTGGGATCCAAGGTGCTGATTAGCCCCCCCCCCCCGCCCGACCCTCCCCGGCAGACAACTTTGAACCTGCGTGGATTACGTACCTTGCACGGGAAATGCTCGGCGGTGCTGTGCGGCGTGCGCGAGCATCGTTCCTTTCTGCCGACAGTGCAAAAAGCCGGCAGTGAGCGGAGGATATAAAGGGAATGCTCGGAGCACAGCAGAGGCGAGCTCACTCCCGGACAGGGTAAGACCAGCTCAGTGAATCCCACTGTTCTAGCCTGTAATCAAATGAGTGCGAGGAAGAGGAGTGCTGGAGCCGGCTATCTGCTGAATGGAATGCCCGTGTGTGATTGTGTATGGGTGACCAGGGTTATCATATCTGTGTGTGTGTGTGTGTGTGTGTGTGTGTGTGTGTGCGCACAGGGGGGAGTTTGGGGTCGCTGGTTTGCGTTATCACCCCTCAGGATGCAGCCCCGGATTCCTCTCGCCACGATGTAGGTGATTGTGTCATGTCTGTCTAATTAGGAGGTGTCGGTGTGGAAATCGGTGTTGCCGTGGTAACTGAGGGGGGGAAGGGAGGATGTGGGATGACAGGGTGCCACAACCCGATCCCCCTGGGGGGTAGCTGATTTTTTTTTTTTTTCTGCGGTGAGAGAGTTGTCCTCTGAATGCGGGGAATGCCCCGTAATGACAAGGCTGGTGTGTAGGATGGGGTGAGGTGGTGGTGCAAGTATGTGCTCCCACTCACACGTACACTGATATACCTCCCACCGCCTCCTCTCTGTGGTTTGGCGGTCGCAGCCCGTTATCAGTGTCAAGTGAGTGTGAGGGAGCGGGGATGGCATACTTTTTTCCATGACGATGGGGCGGAGTGCGAATAATCAGGTCAATGAAAAGGAAAGTCACCTTGAGCACCGAGGGGGTCGCTGCCCATCCTCCTCAGGTTCCACTCCCACTTCCTCCACATCCCTTCAGAGGCAGTGTACATTGCATGTAAATATCACACTGGGGGGTAGGCGGCGGGGGGGGGGGGGGGTGACGGTGGGGGGGGGGGGGGGGGGGGGGGGGGGGGGGGGGGGGGGTGGTGACGGTATGAAGGACAGACGGTTGCAGACGGTTGTAATTCTGCAGGATTTCATGCCGGCTCTGAGGGATGGCCAGCGAGATCTTACCCTGTAATCCTTAATGGTTTTGTTATTTGTTTGTACGTGCGCTGAATTAGAGGCACAATCCTATTTTCTCCCCTGTACACATCCCGAGCAGATTAAAAAGGAGGGTAACGTGCGGTGGAAGGGGCTTATGTCAAATCACTCTCCCACCCAGCTTGCACCGGTTACCCACCACTCTAGTTACCATAGCAACTGAAGAGAGGAAGAGATTTTTTCTCCCTGGCTGCAGCTCAGGGTAAACCAGGAAGAGATTACAGCGCCCTCCAAACCCCTTTATTGATGATCTGAGTCTGCTTTATTGCCCAGAGATACATTTGGGACTAATATTTGACAGCTGCAGTGCACACAATGTTTCCTGCCGCGCTGCGGGAGGTCGTGGCGACGGCTCTAGGTGCCTCATGATGTTTTTGAATCTTTGAAGAGTCCACGCTTTATGTCTTTCATGTTGATAAAAGTGCAGATGTGGCCCAAAGCGGTTAGTGTTTTTGATGATGGTGCTAAATTGTCTCCCCTTATTGATTCTTGAGTTCAGTTCCTCCCCAACCTTTTAGACGAATCCATGCAGCCCTGTCAGCGGAGCCTAAGTGCTCCCTCACTGACAAAACCCATCACAGTTCAATCTAATTTTAAACTTGATGTTATTATACAATATAACAAGGATATATCTTAATATTGATTCAATTGACTGTGACTTGTGCTACTTTTGTCAATCATTTCATGCTCTCCAAATATAGAAATGCTTTTTTTTGTGAATTGCTCCTTTAATTGTCTACATGGATAAATGACTCTCTGGCTATGCTCTTTACACTTCATTGTACAATTGTTGTTCCATTGGAACGCCCGTCAAAGTCCCATTTCTCGATGTTCCATTCTTAATGACAGCGTTCAGCGTCACCTCAATAAAACCATAGCGATGGTTCGAATGGCGTCGGGTTGTTTGAGGCACTTCAGTTCATTACCTGCTGTGGATTTGTGTCAGCTCACGACCAGTTTAGAGAATTAGGCTGAAGTACTGACACAGAGGCTGAGTCATGTGCTATCGAGGACACAGCCGGCAGATAAATGTATTTTAGTCATCACTATCACTCAAATGTGCCCTTGAATTTATAAGAGTGACTGATTTCATTCAGTTCTATTCAGTGATATTAGCCCGAAATGGCTGCACTGAATATAGAGCCCAACATGGGTAAATATACTTATTGATCTGTTGTACCCATGAATATAGTCTATAAAAGCAGCACTTATGATACTGATAGTTGCCTTTTTTCCAGCTGTATTTTTCAGATGTTTTGATGAAATGAAATGAGGTGTATTCATGAGAGCCTCCCATTAAAGGTCCAGACACACCCAGCAGAGTGAATCGGGGGTGTATTGGGTAGACAGCAGTGAAACTGTGTGTTTTTCTACTTCCTGCTTAGTTTGGATATGTAAACACTTGGCAGAGGTAGGATAAGGTAAAACGCATTATGCAATGCATTAGAGCCAGAGCCAAAAAACCTCCAACACTGGCGTCCTGCGAAGCTGAGAGGTCCTGAACTCGCGTTGTACCCGAGTCCCACTCGGAGCAGCAGTAGCTCAGTGGGTCTGTGGGCGTGGGCTTTTTGCACTTCACACATCTGCACCACCAAGTAGCTCGGGCTCTTTCATGGGCTCGAGCTCGGTCTCCAGTTTCCACAGAAATGTCCCCGCTCTCTCTTTATCCATCTGCAGGCTTTTTCTTTTTTTTTTTCACGAACGCTCGGAGGAGGCTGTCCGCACAGACGCTGTCACAATCACTCATTTTTAGTTTCTTTTTATTTGTCGTCTCATCCACAAACCACTGGAACTATGCCTCCAGCTGTCCATCTGCAGAGGGATACAGTGCAATGTGTACTTATGTATATGAATATAGAAATTCAGTGGTGGAGAGAATGCCGCCGTAAAGGAAAGGGTTGTAAAGATCCACAGTAGTATGCGGTTTATCTCCTCCTCCAGTTGTGAGCATGGGTGGTAGCTCATATAAAGAACTTTAAAAAGATAAGAACGATCCCTTTAATAGATACAACAATATAGTCAATTGAACCTGGATGGAAAATATTGATATACTGTTGTGACACTGGCAAGGAGAGTTTTGATTTCAACACCTAAACCAGTGGTGTCAAGTACAGTTGTGAATGGAATGACAATAGTTCATTTAATTTATACAGTAAACAGTTTTTTACACTTTGCAAAATCCTCCCATGGGGTAGATTGGACCCTCTGGCGGGCCGGTTCTGGCCCACGGGCCGTAAGTTTGACACCACTGACCTAAACCATGTTGAGGTTTCGCATCATATGCATATTCAAAGTTCTAATTTTGAAGCTAAACCATTTGAATGTTTATATTGTAACTTATCCAACGGACTGAACCTGGAAAATAACAAGGTTATTAGCTCATGTCTTAGCAGTTTCTCTCCGTCTTTGCCCCACGTCTAACCTCCCCTCGCAGGGCTGACCCCAGGAAGAATGCTAACATGTTAAAGAGTGGGGGGTTGGAGAGTCTATCTGCAGAACGGGTTTGACAACCTTGCCTGTGGAAAGAGCAGCAGCCCTTTAACCTGCTTTTTAATCTCTGTCCTCCCTACTATTCAGCAGCACACTCCCCAGACCCACACATTCTTTTTTTTTTTTTTTCCTGCTGTGAGCTATTGTTCATTTTTGTAGGATTTAAAGGGACATACCACCAAATCTTTGGGAATGTGTGTGTGTGTTAGTTCAAGTGCAAATTTGGTCAAAAGAATTTAGGATGCATCTCTATTGATGAGCCTGTAGTTTCAATTTGGTGTGCTGCCATTATATTAGTGTCATTTCCAGGCTTTTAAATCATTGTGGCACCACTTACGGGAAACATTAGATTCACTGGTGATTGAATCTTTCCCAGGCAGCGCCACAGATTGACTCACCAACGTGTCCGTGTCCGTTCTGGAGTTGTTCAACTTTTTGGTTCGTGAGTTAATGCACACTTAAGTCTAGATGATCACAGAACCTACTGATCCAACCCATTAGTGTCGCATAAGACCCGAAAGCAGTCAGCGCGTCACCTCTTATCTTTCTATGTATTGATCATTGTTGATCAGATGATTGAAATCTGTTGCAGAGAGGATCCAGATACTAGCGTTGTTTTCCAATAGTCGGTCGTCACAGACGGAGATAAGATGAAGTGTGTGAAGACCACGAGGACGACAATTAGATTACTTCTTTGTGAAGTGGTTAACGGAGCTCCCTGTTTTGGTTTAGATGCAGCAAGTGTTGGCGAGTTGGGAACCGAACTCACATCCCTAATTAACATCAAATGTTACGTTGATTATTGTAAATAATCTCGTTTTTAAAACAGTAGAAAAGAATAAAACAACAAAAAGATTACATTATTTTACTCCAGTAACCTGTGATTTTTAAGTGAGATACATTTCTTACCGTAGTTGCTTGTCAATTTGACACAGCATCAATCTTCAAGTACAATTAACGATTAAAGGTGCAGTGTTTGGGATTCAGTGACACCTTGTGGTACTGCGAGTTGCATTCTGCAACAGAAATGCACCACACCTCAACTTTCACTTCCAAGAACAGGTCCAAAACATAGGGTCGCCTTTAAAGTCTGACAAATCTATTCATTGAAGTAGTTATGAACTCAAAGTTTCACTTAATATATTTTACAACCAATATTCATCAATTCGTACGTATTGCACCTTTATGCTTCCACTATGACCTCTGCGAAGTCGACTCTGTTTTGTCCGTTGGTTTGCTTGTCTGTTGGTTGCTATGTTTAATCGTCAGTAGCATTACACACAAACTACACAACCGTTTCCCACAAAACTTTCCACCAAACATGGTGTAAGGATGAGACACGGGCCAAAATAGAAACCATCACACTTTGATGTGGATAAGAGGCGGATCAAGCGCAACCCTTTTTCCTGCTTTCTTTATTGGGGCAAGATTCCTGGTTGCATTTTCACCAATTTCCCAGGAAATAGTTTATCTATAAAAGTGGACTTCTATCTAAATGAGTTGTGTTGTTGCGATCTATATTGGATTTGGGGGGAGGGGAGGGGGGCGGAGCTCTGGGTGGACCCATGTCTCTTAAGTGTGACAAAACACCCGTCATAACTGTCATCAGCCCGTGCAGATGTTTGTTTTGTCTGCAGCACAGGATCAGACTGTTTATCTTTAACTTTAACAAACACGACTTTGGACGTGCAGCAGCAGCTGGCGTCCACATTAATGTCTTTAAAAGGAAAAGTGGGGGTGATAAATAAATGCCTCCTTTGTCCCGTGTCTTTGCTGTTATCCTTTCCTTTATGTTAATCCTGTAATCTGAGATCCTCTTCAACACAGCTCCCTCCACCATGTAACAGTAATGCTCCAGAGGCGATGCTTTTGTCATATCTTGACACGTAATCCTGTAGTGTTAGTGCACATGATCACACACACACACACACACACACACACACATACACACACTGCTACTGTGACACTGCTGCTTCACACTCAGGTCATATATTATGACGGGTCTCAGTCGCCCAACTGGTCACAGCTCAGAAGCGATTGATCTTAATCTCCTCTTAACCTGCCCGTCAGCATTTCTATCATGGCCCAGTTGTTTTCCGATGTGTGTGCGTCTGCGTCTGTTTACTTATTGTGTACACTGGGCGACAACATTAGAGGTGCAGCCTGTACGATTTGGGGACATCTAGAGGTGAAGTTGCGCGTGTAATAGTCACCTCACCCCTACCTTTATCAGCATGCGCCCATAGTGGACTTTAGTTGTCATTAAAGCTGTAAAAACATGGCAGCCCCCTGTAGAGAGGACCCGTTCCTCATGTAAATATACATTCATGGCCTCATTTAAGGGTTATGGGAAAAAAATCAAACATTCAGGTGATTATGAATCCATGAAAATGTCAGTATGTAAATGTTTTGGAACATTTTTAAGTAATTGGCAGAACGAGCTCTAATGGGCTAATGTAATGCAGCTGTTCCAGACAGTCGGGTACCACCGTGCCATTTGTGCCATAACTAAGCCGAGCTGCCAAAGATCTAAGGTTTGGGAGAATAGTGGATAATTGATGGATCTGTTCACTGTCAGTTCACAGCTACTTTCAGCAGATGGATGAATGTTGATGTTTTTTTTTTTTTCTTCTTTTCCTCGGAAAAACGTCCACAGCTGCAGAGAATAATGCAGATTTGTGGCGGTGAGCAAAACAGGTTGAGTTGCACAAGTTAAGCAAGCAAACACTTGGTCACTGACTCATACTCGGCCAGTCGGCCCAGGCTGAGGCTCAGGCTGCGTGTTTTGCTGAAGGGTCGACCAATACCCTTCTCTGTGGGACTCCTGGCTCCTTTGTTCAATTGATCCAAAATAAATTACCAAGTGCAGCAGTTCAACAATCATGGGGGTTTTCCCAAAGTCCGTAAGCCTCTTGAGCGAAGCGTACAGCAATCCCCCAAACCATGAACCATGTCTCCAGTGGCTTTGTTCAGTATAAGCACCCTCTTGTTCAGAATGATATTTTTTTTTCATTTGTGTGTGAAGCACTGTAAAGCTGTGCGGCGGGACACCGTGGAACGCCGCAGGGGTGTTCTGCACGGAAAGTAATGTGATGGCGCGATCGTCAAATTGCAAAGTCTGATCCATCCCCAAATCCTAAATCAGAAAAGAAGATTAAACTTTACTGCACCAAATGCCTCTCTGCTCTGCCCATAACACAGCTGCAGCTATACACTTGAATACCAGAGCAAACGATTCATCACTATTTAGCCCAAAACATCACTGATATCGTCAGATCTGCTGTTGGTTTATAAGAATATACTCATTCAGGGGAAAGAGGTAATGTGCTCAAAAGCGCATAATAGTATTATCACCACAGCGTTTTATTGATTCTACTCTCTGAGAGGAATTTCATTATCTCCTGAGGCCAGAGGTCAGAGGTCAGGATCAAGCAAGAACAGCGTCTTCCACTCTCTCATTCACGGTTCTCCCTCTTTGCCTTTGGCTCGGCTTCTCCTGTGCTGGAGTAGACGCACAGCAGATCTGTTCATCTGTATCTTGTCCCCGCTGACATCATCCAAGTATGTTCGGTAATAAAAGACCATTATTAGCTTTAGATTTCACAAATTAAACGTAGCGCCAGAGACGGCTGAGAGATACCAGCTGGTGCAGGAGAAGGTATTTCACACATCTGTTTCTAATACTCCACTGTCCACTGTGTTCTCTCTCCAAGGTTGAATTCCTGCTCCAAGTCAGGCACATGTCGGGCTATTAGCATCAGCTTGAAGTTGACCCGCATGTGTTTACAAATCAAACACAAACAAATGGATTTATTAAAGCAAACATTTAACGACAGACTCCGTAATTACATCGTATTTGTTTTATGTGGATTTGTAAAGAAAAGCCATTTTGGGTCCAAATCTTCGGTTTAATTGATTTAATTGTTCACACCATTATTCCGTTTAAATCCCCCCTTAAATGGAATGTGTTATAGTCATTGTCACCCTCGTTTTACACCAGTTATAATCGCATTAGGTTTTATTATATGTGGTAGGATATGTGCGCAGTGGAACCAGAGCGTTGCAAGAAACATGGCCAATTCTCAAAACTGCGAAATAGATGCATTGGTGTAATATTTCAAATAGATTTTCATTTTATTGTGAAAATTCTTTTCAGTGTTAAAAAGAAGAGAGTTGAACGAACTGAAATGGTAAAAAAAGAGACAATGGAAAAACGAGTGGACGACAGCTTGTTGAAAAGTGTCCGGTCGTTGTTGAGATCTTAACTCTCGGTTCCCGTATCTCTTCCTTCACACGTGCTCTGCAATGTGCACATCTCTCTCTTGTGTTTAGCGTAGGATGCTCCTCACGACTTCTGCCTTTTCTCCAGTGGACCTGTCAGTCGGCGCAGGTCGTCATGGAGACCTCTCTGAGCCGGCACCGTGCACAGGCTCGCTCTCACTTTTTACATTTTTTTTTTTTTTACAAACACTGGGATTCTTTTTACAGTCTGGCCTGGCGCCAGGTCACCCGCCAAACCACATGGTCAAGAAAACAACAAGACTATCCAAGGATAGAAATCTGCTCCGGACAAAGAGAGAAGTGTTTGCGTGAACGTGTGTGTGTGTGTGTGGGGGGGGGGGTCTAATTACTGGATGTGTATGACTGAAAGAAGTAGAAAAGAATTCGCCTCGTACTGTGAACTGCGGCCTACACACATCGTGATGTTTCTCTGCTGCTGTCCAAATGGGGATTTATGTCAGTATAAACATCATTCGTCATGATTATGTGGAAAAGTGCAGCTGTTACGTAGCATTATCATGCTCCTGGTAACTGTTAACATTTTGAACATGCCTGATACAAAGATTAGTCATGGAAGTCACCATCAATCCTGTTGACTTTAACGATAAGACCCCACTCTGACAGGTGGAGGTTGTAGTTGGTTGTAATCCGTGTTCCCCCTCAGTCAGTCAGTCGGACCAGGTGACAGTAGTGGAAGATGTTGAGGTGTGGGTGCTGGTCGGGGGTCGCAGGGCTCACCTGACTATGACAGGAATGTCCTCGTGTTCCAACAGGCCCCTGATGCGTTGGCAAACTTGACCCCCCCTGACAGACAACCTCCGGGGGCTGGTTGTTGTTGGGAGGACCCGGGTCTCACAGGTTAACAATTACGGCACAGCTACAAACGCAGGTTGCATCTTCAATTTGAAAACATTCTGTGTCCTGACGCTCGTGGAGCTCAGCCTCATTGAAGGGACGGAGCTCTGTGGCTCGTCCAGCGTCCCTCAGCTGGATGCGGCCCAACATTGTCCTCGGCTCTAGCTCGGGGGGTTTATATACAACGTTTACAGCCGGCTTTAGCTAATGGAAAAGACGGCCAGGTTTTGTGGACTAATATGGGCAAAGAGGAGTTTGAGTCGCGTCTTCCCGGCGTACGAGAATAGACGGTGAGTGTGAGGGCGAACGGCTGCTGCCGAGGCCCCTGGTAGTCTATTTGGAAAAGTCAAGGATGTGTCAAAATAAATAGACTATCTGTGTTTCTCATGGGTACTGCTGGGTATTTAATCCAGCCTCTGGCACCACACCTTTGTAGTACGCTGTAAACTTATTCATTCACTGGACATTGTTTGCATTCGTACATTTACGAGCGATGGTTACTATCGATACATTAAAGGTTGCTATCGTTAGTTTCACAGCTCATTTGTGTAATTTAGTGGTTTACTATTTGCTATGACAACAACAATTCTTTGTCACTGTTTACCAGGGAATGGTAGCTGATTATGTTTTGCTTTTTAGGATTTTCATTTGTCTGTGTCTGAGGCCTGTGTTCAACAGATCAAAGAATATTGCGAATGAGCAAATAGTTTGAGATTCTTTGGTGGTTTCAAAAATCCTCAGGGCTGTTCCAAATTTGAAAAGTAGACTCACCGCATGAAGATTTAGTGAAGAAATAGCTCAAATCAGACAGTGAACCCATCAGGTTTTATTTAGGATGACCACAAAATTTACTTTTTATGGTTTGACTCTATTTAAGACCACGCCGCCACAGGAAATGTCCTCATTTTCCCTTCTGGAGGATGGAGATGAGGGACGAGACCTGACCAGGTTGGATTTAGAAATCCGTCTTGTTGCAGTGTGATGAATTCTTTCGGGGCGATGCCGCGGACTTAAAGGAAATCATTGGTAGAAGGTCAAGTGAGCGTGGTTGTGTTCGGCGGACTGTTGCTCAGACGAAGAGACGTCTACAAATTCTTGCAGGTCAGCAGAGCCGCTGTGGTTTATGATGCTTGGCATCACATCGCCGGTCGCAGCAGGCAGGGAGACTGCAGAGCTGTTTTTGTGACATTCTGACAACGGTGTCCTCGTGGATCTCGAGCGGAGAAGTCTTGTTTACTTACTTATTATTCCTGCCTGGACTCGGGCCAGCAGGTCAGATGACACGCTCTACAGCTGTCTCTCTCTCTCTATTACACTGTGTTTGTACCAATCAGGAGTTTGTGGCAAACCAGACCTGCTTTTGTTTTCTGTACCGAGGGCCAAAGAACGCCTCATCTCACAATCTTGTGTTGCAGATTTCTGCTTTAGCAGCAAACCAGGCTGTCGGTGTTTGGATTGCTGTAAACAGAGGAACCAGAGCTCCACACACAGCTCCGTCTGACCCAGGGCGACCTGAGTCAGTAAAGCCTGTACCCCTGCCAAGGCTAAACAATCCCTCATTATTGTGCTGTAGTGATATTAAAGGGAAAAGGAGGAAGTCACTGATTTGTCATAAAACAACGGGAAGTCAATAAAACACCCATGCCAAGATGTAACTTTTGCATGATCCAGTTAACAAATGCATCAAGATGATGTGAGATGTTCATACCATGTTGTCTTTCACCCCACAGGCCAGAACTGGCCTTCCAGAAGGTCCAATCTGGCCGAGTGTAAAATGACAGAGAAGATGTGGAGGGATTGTTTCTTCACTTGGGCTGAATGTGGCCCCTGAACTCAAATGAGCTTGCCTCCCCTGATGCTTATCAATAACAGCGTTCACCATCCTATTTTGGCGTTCAGTCACCATTATAACATTTCCCATGATTACCAATATACAAATGTATACACATTTCATGAGTTTGATAATCAACTAAAATGCTGATTCCAACAAAAAGATATTAATCAGCACTAAAGTAGCTCCCATGTTATAGTGAGCTGACAAAGACATTTCACTCAAATGTAAAGTCATTAGGATCCAGCCCTGCGGGAACATGCATGTCTGTACGACAGACTCTCAGCGATCCATGTCGATGTTTAGACATTTAGGCTGAGCCAAAGTGGTGGAACAAGAGGCACATTGACATTACCAGCCCGAGAGCCCCGCCCTTATCATGGCTAAAAACAACCCAAAACATACCCTGGAGCATCGGGCAAACCTACATAAATGCTAATGTTGTCAGGCTCTGTGAGTCTTCATCTGGCAGGACAAAACTTTCCGTAACGCACTCAGCCCTCCTCTGCTATGTTGCTCATTTATGACAGCTGATCTCCGATGTATTTCCGTGTGTGGAGGCGGGGCTGAATGTGCAATAGCTCACCAGGATTGCACACAGTTCTTACGTCAGCAATTAAATTCCTAAACTGTCAGAGGACCAACCCAAATGTGAAATCGTGTCTCCAGGAGGGAAAAGCCTGGTGATGCTGATCATTGGGATCAATGAGGGCAGTCTATTGACTCCAAATGTTGTAAATATTGTTTCACAACTTCCAGAGCTTTTGGGCCTGTTCATGCTTTTTTCCCGCCATGGACCAACTCGATCTCCAAAAGCTCAAACACCCCTCTCGCTGCTGCTTTGGTAAACACACCCCTCTAATCATCACTCATTAGAGGAAAGCTGACGCTCAATAGGAAGCAAAGGGGAGAGATGAAAAGATTGGAATACTCCTAATCCTGGCAAATTATAGTGTCCGTTTCAGACATCTTACTCTCAAGGGACTCTATTGTGTTTAATGATGCAATTACGTCTCAGTGCTTCAGCACCCTGTACTTTCCCTTTAGTAACGATTGCCCCGCATCATTAACCGTTACCAGAGGTAGAGGTTGAGGCCGTACGTGTAAAGACGTCATAGCCCTGATTGGTTTTGTGGCGTCCAGCTGCTAAAAAGTCACTCAGTTGCTGCTAATTACAGCGAGACGTCATAGAGTTCGCCCCGGAGGTCGTTGCTGAAGGTTTACAGAAGAGAACAGAAGGTCTTTGTCATACCACTATGCCCCATTCGGATTGATTTGTCTTATTTATGAACCTTATTATCTTCCATTGTTCCTTCAGCCATGGGAAACCTCTGCACCTGTAATTGATTTTTGCGAATGCCAGTTCAAAATCACAAGTGTGTCGCAAAACCCATGGCGTTTTCCCATCTGTGTGTCTGCAGCTCTCTCTGACGGAGGCCAAACTCAGAGGTGGAGGAGGCCGCGACCAGGCCCTGAGGGAGCCTCCCACCCTCCCTGCCTGAACCAGGTGGACGCATCACACAGCCGCCATGGCTCCCCGGAAGCGCGGCGGCGGCGGGCGCGGCGGCCTCTCCTTCATCTTCTGCTGCTTCAACAGCAACGACCACCCGGAGATCACGTACAGGCTGCGGGAGGACTTCGCCCTGCAGGCCATGGAGCCGGCGCTGCCCATGCCAGGATACGATGAGCTGGACGGCATGTTCTCCGAGCTGGTGGTAAGACGACCGGCAAAGCAGTCATCTCATTCTTTGTTTTATTTAATTTATTTCGAACTTGATTTTAGGAACAAAGAGCCAGTTGTGCGCAAGAGGATTGTCTGTGTTGCCTGACGTAGAGCCACAGAGCCCCATTGTGTGAAAAAAAACAACTATTAAAAACACAAACATTGGTCACACTGTGTCACATGTCTCTAACCATGTGACCCTCATTATGGTGAACATGGACATGATAGTTTACTCTCCCACGTGCACCCTCCTCTTTCCACACTCACTGAAGCCTCAAATGTTTATGAATACATGGCTGAAAATAACCCCCCCTTCTAATGTATACAATTTACTTTTGGTCATGTACACTATTTAAAGTATGAAGCCATTTCGAGGGATTTTTGAAAAGCAGGCCATCCAGACCTGGGTTAAATTCAGACAGGGAAGTTCAAATTAATATTAATAAGAGAAATATTTGCATATTATTGAGGTTCGAGTCTTTTTTTTATATCAGAGAATATACAGAATTTGTCTTATCCAATATGTTTTTGCTTTGCTCCTCAGCCCAATGGAAAAGATCCAACTTTTCGAAAGACAGAATATTTTTATCATTTTTTATCATTAATCTGGATAATTAATTTAAAGATGATCATTTTGGAGTTGTAACATCATTGTTAGCATCCCGGTGTCCCGAGTTTTCTTAATTTCAGATAACAAACAACTTCTAAAAACATAACTCACCATGTAAATCAATCAGGAGAAAAGATGAATTTTAAGTAAATATGAAAAAGAGTCATAATACTTTCAATGGATCTTCCAACCTTTCTGTGATGTCAAGACTCTCTGAAAAAGTCTTGACGAAAAATGTCACTGTTTATATCAATGAATGAAAACATTCTTCCCCCCTGTGGCTCAGACAGTCATGGCAGCATCAATCAGATATTAGCATACGTTTGTTAACTTGGCCAAATTAAATCGCTGTTTTCAATGTAACATTCCAAGACATCCACAAATGAGCCGTCACTTCCTCCCACTTCACTCCACATCGCGAGTCAAGGGGCCAGCGTGCTATTCTCTCTCTGTCGCATTGTCACTTCTAATTTGTTGTGCTCTCCTGTCTCTCCTGGCCCCATTCTCCTCTCCCATGCTTGCCACAGTATTCTAAGCATGACATTTTTGCACATCAATAGACCTCATTCAGGAGCTCTTAATGTCTCCGTCCTCCTCCATCTGCTAATTGCTTGTTTTTGTCTGCCGCCCTTTTATGGAGACATAATTGAGTAAGTTGAGTGTGACAACAAGGAGGTTTTTCAGTTGCTCTGTTTGGCGGAAGAAAACAGCCACGTGCTATTTCTGCTGGTCCTGCCTGAGCCGCCGTGTGCGTGCGCACTGGAAACAGGGCTCATGTTAAAGGAGGTTGAGGCCATCTGCTCACAATGATCGTGTAAACTGCGTCTGGATTTGAGCTGCACTTCCACAAATGGATGGATGAATGAATGAATGGGTGGGTGGGTGGAAGGAAGAATGGAAGGATGGATGGGTGGATGGATGGATGAATTGATGAATGGATTATGGGTGGGTGATTGACAGGCAGACAAATGGATGAATGAATGGACATAAAGATGAATGGAAAGATGGTTGGATGAATGGAGGGGTGCATTGATGAATGGATTTTGTAGGGAAGAATGGATAGATGATAGATGGATGGAGGAATGGATGATTGCGCAGGTGGACCAATAGATGGACAGATGTATTGATGATAGATGGACTGACTGATGGATCAACACATATATGGATCTATGGATGGATGAATAGATAATTGGACAGATGGATACACGATGAGCACACATATAGAAGAACAGATGGATAGATTGACGTATTAATCAATAAATGGAAAGGCATGGATGGATGGATGAGTGGATGGATGGATGAATGGATGGACAAAAGCTTACTGAGTGAGAACCTCGTGGAGCTAATTCACAAAAAAAATCAATGGCCCTTCCGACCCTATATGACAATGAGCGATTACACATATTGATCTCAGTGGAGTCGATGGCCTCAGCAAACACACTCTATGAAAACATGGAGCATTTATCAGTCAAGCAACAACATTAACTTAATCTCCCTCTCTTTCGCCAAATAGAAACAGAGAAGAACCCAACGTTTGTACTGGTGTTTGCACAACTTTATCACACCAAAGCATCATCATAACTTTATCCATCGTTCACATGAAGCTCATTAAGTTTTTAACTGTCATGAGACCAGCAAGTAAACAAATATGTCAAAGTTTGGAAAACTCTTAATCAAGTTACAAATCTAATAGAATTAAATTGTCTCCGGTTTTCTCGGGCTACACCTCCCAACAACACCCGCCGAGTGGAAGATCCACGGCACACAGAGCTGCATGTTGTTTCCAGATGTTTGTTCCCACATGTGGAGTCAGCAGAGCACGCCCTCCCCTTCGCCTCACATGTCTAAATCCTGCAGGACATCTGATTTGATTCGGTTATATTGAATTTACAATGAGAGCCACCCTGTCGATCCCGAAGAGAGCGGGAGAACAAACCCCTCTCGAACTCTCAGAACAGAGCGTCTGCATGTGCTTTTTGTTTTAGGAAGAAAATTGATTTATGCAGATTTTTCCGAATTCACTGCATCATGCTTTCATTGTTGGTGCGTTTCCATTTTCGAGCGATGACATCCCGTCAGCCATCAGTGAAAGATCAGGAATATTGGGTTAATCCCTTTCATTTTTTTTTCTTCTCCTTTCTCAGGATGAGCTCGACCTCACAGAGAAACACAGGGAGGCCATGTTCGCCCTGCCGGCAGAGAAGAAATGGCAGATCTACTGCAGCAAAAAGAAGGTAACCAACACACCCACTTGTACATTACGTCAAATGACCCCATCAGCTCCTACAACCCTCCTCCCTGCCAGCTGGCCGCTCCCCCCGACCACTGCTCCAACTGACACATGCGTGTCATTTCCTCCCTGACTGATTTGTCTGTACCTGAAGGCGTGTTGTTCTCTGGAACCTCGGGGCTCTGCGTCGCTGTTTACAGACAGGCCTCGGCACGAGTGTGTGTTGTCTGCGAAAGCCGCATCTGTGGAATGCAGATGATTATTTTCCTTCTATTTTTGATGACAGGTGTGTAAGAGAACACGCCTTCTAATCAAAGACAAAATATCAGTTCTTTTGTTCCGAGGGCGTCGCACCCATCGGTTACGGAGAATTGCTGACGTTCAAAAGTGGCATTTTACCTCAACTCATTTTTACAACATGTGGCCTGCAGTAGTTTCCCAGCAAATTCTGAGTTGAGTATATAAACTCATAATGAACATGCAAATGTCTCAGGAAAGCTACGAGTCATCGCTCCTCTGCTTATCACCACAAAGAGTGTGAATAGGTCTTAATGGGGCTTTGCTGTTAATGGTCAATGGGCTGTGTTCATACAGCACTTCTCCAGTCAAATCGACCACTCACTGCACTTTACAGTTAAAGTCATCATTCATCCATTCATGCGCTCATTCATACGGCAGTGATTGTTGTCTATCGCACGCCGTTCATCCATGCACTGGCTGCGCAGCAGTCAGGGGCAATTTGGGGTTGAGCGTGTTGCCCGAGGACATTTAAAGGCTCAGTGCATAGAATTGAGTGACATTCCGGTTAATGGATGACCCACTCCTGAACCCCAGCTGAGCATCATCCAAACATCTGTGATGAAATAAGGAAATATAATGGAGATTTTAGATAATTTTAAACCAAAAATTAAAGGCACAGTCTGTAGATTTTTTATCTTGTGGCAAAAACCCACTTTGTAGCTTAATTAATTGTAGCTTAAAGACATCACATCCCATTCAGGCATTAAGTAGAATCTGTGGCAGACCTCAATTATCGTTAAAACTCTAATCGTGTTTAGTTTGTCCATTATGGGCTGCTGTAGAAATATGGTGGTGCAACATGGGACCTGCTCATGATAGGCAAATGATAGCAACAATTTATACATCGCTGTGATTGCAAATCCATAAAAAACATCAATATGATTAGTTTCATTTCTGTTAATGGAAATTATTTCACATTTATCCACAAACTGGTCCTTTTAACTTGCGCCAGTGCAACTGTGGTCATGTCATAATGAAACCCACAGCAGGAAGACGCTTCCATCACTATTCCAGAGAATCTAACGATCTTGTAGCGCCAATCTGCTATTCATCCCTTTAACTGATGTGACTCGGCTCCTCACAACATAAAAATCTCAACTCCCCGATGAAAGCTCCTCCCGGAATAACTCACCAACTTCACTCCATTTCATGTTGCACAAGGTGGATACAAAAATAGTCGTGTGCAGGGGGAGTGAAAGGATGGCTAAATCCAGCCTGTTCCATTAGATAATCCTCTCACAGTCCAGGCCCTGTCAGGAATTATAAAACACTGCAAACGTATGACACACTGCAGAAGTCATATAGGTAGGGTCTGTTTTCTTTTGCCCAGACAATGCGGTTCTTGTCTCGCTGCCCCATTGTCGGAGCAAAGTGAGGATATTTTAATCATGCGGTTTGTCCCTTTAGATCACAGACGTGTTCCATCAGTGCCTCGGTGTAGCCATAACACACTTTAGCGCAGTGTGACAAGGTCGTATTTCATTATGTCTTCTCTCCCCGATAAAAGAAACGTCAGCTGTTCCTTCTTTCGCTCTATAGGAACCAATCCTGTGTTAGCGGGGAAGCACAGACGTCTGTTCTACTTTAGATCATCTCGCACTCGGCCGGCGAATATATCAGCAGACTTTTTTTTTCTTTGTCTTTCTCAAGGCCGAGATACGAGCGCATAGGATATCCTGTCCTGGCTAATATGCAGAGATGCAGATTTATTAATCTTCGCCTACATCCGCTAACATGTCGGGCGTCAGGAGAATAGGGGAATCGTCTGATGGATGAGTCGCCGGTGTGTTAGTGTACTACAGTACGAGTCCTCAGAGCAAACACAGCTGTGTGCTTCAAGTAAAAAAAATAAAAAAAGGCTTGCTTTACAGACTTACATACGTTTTAGAAAGCTCCATTTTGGGATTAAACACCCATCCATCTACTCTGGAGCTTGTTTAAAAGGTAACAGGGGGCTTCAGCCAGTCGCAGCTGGCATTTTATGAAGGGCGGGGCTTACGTGAGACAACACGCAGAGATCATCTATGCTCACATTCAGGCATAAGGGAGGTTTAATATGTCTTTTAACATAGTGGGATAGTTTTTTTCCAGTCTTCATGCTGAGCCATGCTAACTAGCTGCTAGCTATAGCATAGAATTTAACGAAAGGAGATACAAATAGCATTTTTGAAGGGCCATTATGGAAGAAATGAAAAAAGAGAAATTAATACAAAAAAAGGAAATAAAATTGTTTAATTGAAAAAATAGAATAATACTATCAGTTGTGCATTATCTTCTTAACATATTTCCATTATCCTATAATGAGGACTTGCTGAGTGAATGCTTTATCACAAGCAGGTCCTCTCTATTTGTACTTAGGCTGCCATGTTTCACCGCCATGTTTTTTCCAGGATGGACAAACTAAACTCTTTTGAGAATTTGACACACTGACAGAAAGGGAAGGGAGTGAGGAACAGCTTTGCAGCTTTGATGCACAACTTCACCACTCGGTGTCACTCAAACCGACACACTGAACCTTCGATTTTCTTCAAAGAGGATGCATTTTCTGCATTTTTATATTATTAATTATAGACTTTTGGGGTCAGCCAATAATGCACGTATACACTGGAAATGGGCAGCTGGGGCTCAGGAGACAGAGTGGAGCCTCCACTTAGCAGAAGACTGATGGTGTATCCTTGATTTCTCCGCTGCACCGGCAGGATAATGAAATCCTAAATTCCCCCTGACAGAAGTGCCCATGTGTGAAAAAGGTGGCGTGTTTAAGTGTTGTGTGATTGAGTGTGTGCATTGCGACCTGTACTGTAAAGTGCCGAGTGGTCCGTAATATGAGAAAAGCTCAATAAAAATACCTATTGCAGTCAATGCTGACAGTTACGTTTCTCACTTAGTAGAAAGTCCACATTCTTTCAGTTTTGCTGCAGCGTTGGAGGATTCGCTCAAACCCATGTGCTGCAGCACTGATATGCAGAAGAAGAGGGAAGGAGGAGAGACCGAAATGCATCGATATTGCTGACTCAACGGCGGCGGCGGCAACGGCCTCTGGCCCCGACCCAGACAGATACAGACTCTCCATATGAGCTCAGGGAGGAAGTGTGTGTGTGTGTGTGTGTGTGTGTAGTGAAGAGGTACGGGAAGTGGTCGGGTGTCCAAGGCAAACAGGAAGGCTCCACTTCCACAGGTGCAGCTTTTGTGTCAGGGGAGATGATGCGGAGGAAGGTGGGGTCATTGACGGGTCGCTGAGTGACGAGCAAGGTCTTCTATCAGCGGTGGCGTGGTGGTGATCAGACCCTTCAGGAGTCCGGAGCTCAGAGTGGAGTCGGGGTTTGAAGTGTTTGAGTTGGCCGAGCACCTGAGCCGATGAAATCTCTCAGCAGAGAATCAATTGTCTTCCTGCTTCTCTTCAAGGCTGCAGCATGGGCCAGGAAGTAGATGATCTTATCTGGAAGTCAAGTCGATTTTTGTTTTACTCTTATCTTTGTTCTTGAGGAATGGTTCTCAACTGGTCTTTCAGCTTCTCAAATGTATTTGAAGAGAGCAGTTTGAACCTGAAATGTGGAATATCACAGTATAAAACAAGTTTAATGATCTCAAAAACGACCTATGCTAGAGACAAATATTATAAAGAAATGTATAAATACAACTATTTAGAAACCTATATATATAACTACTATAACTACTACTATATTCTGCTATTTGTGAAATAGCGGGTGTCTATTAGCATTACAGGGCACCATCGCCACCTACTGTTATGGAGTGTGAATAGATGGCATCCCGATACATACAAAAATCCTCTTCAAAATAAAAGCATTTTTCCCAGTCAACGGCCCGGGACCCACTGAAATTGCTCCTGCGGCCCACTTCTGGGTTGCAAGCCACCAGTTGAGTATCACTGCACCAGTTACTTCAGATTCATATTGCACATTAATCCCACACTGGTGAATGGTGGTTTTGCTCCCTAATTTGCAGAAAGGGGGAAAAGTCCATGGTGAGCAGGTTTCATCTTTCATTATAAAGAAGTTTGACCTGTGAGCAGACAGAGCCTCTCTGTTAAACAAGCTGTCCCATCCCCCTCAAAGAACTGAGATTGATTCCTGTTCCCTAATGTTTGATCTTCATTTTCCCAAATGTGGGAAGAAAAAAAGGAAGAAACCCTCCCCTCGTGGCTTTAAATAAACTCTCTGCGTTTGAAGACCACCGACGTCCGTGTCCAAGCCTTTTAGATTTAGAAGGAAGTGGATCCCATCTCCGAGGGACTGAAGCTCTTCCAGCGGCCGACCGGTCAGACCGGCCCAGGAACGGCAGCCTCAACCTTCCTGTAGCAGCACGATCCCCGCGGACCTGCCAAGGTCCGCAGCTTCTGCCGGCAGCAGCCAAGACGCCGCGGGCTGCTGCATTAACCGACGCCCAATTAGTTTCTGATGGCCACAGCTCGCTCCTGCTTAATGGAGCAAGAGCCTCAATGAAAAAGGCTCGGGGGCCTTTTATGTGCGAGCCAAGAGCAGGCGCGAGTCATTTTCTCCTCGAGAGTTCAAATCATCCGAGATCAAATCTCACCGTTATTTATTCATCAGCCGTAGCGCAAACACGCAGGTCAGGGGATTAATCTCGGCAGGTCTGGCCGTGTCCTTAATCTGCTGATTTAACATTCATTTGCTAATCTCAAGATTTGATCCAGCAGCTGCCCTCTTCTCCGCTCCGCCGCCTCGTCTTCCTTCACCTCTTGAAAGTCAGCGAGGCGCCACAGGATGCAACAGGATGTGTGTCGCCCTACTTTGAGCTCTTGCTCCATTTTTCTTTTGAACTATTTCACAGCTCCCAGGCCTCGTGTTCAGTGTGTGCTGCACATTCTGAAGTTGTGCAAATCACTTGTTGATACAAACACGTGACACAAACCCAGTGACTTCTCCTCATGTGACTGACATATTTTCCCTTCTTTGTCAAATTCCAAACGAGCCTCGTACAGTTAATAATCATAATCCCACCCCAGATTTTTCCTAACTAACTTAACGTGTGTTGTTCCCAAACTTAACTCACTTAGAAAACGGCCTAATGTCACATCACAGCATCCATTCATTCTCTGTTGTTATTTTCTTCTTTCATAGGAACAAGAGGAAAACAAAAGTGCAACTAGTTGGCCGGAGTTCTACATCGATCAGCTGAACTCCATGGCAGCTGTAAGTCATAACAGCGACTTTATTTAGTCTTTTGTTGGGTATAAAAATGTTATAAAAGGGTCCCAGAAGAAGAATCTGTCCACTGTTGCTTCTGCTGTGGCTTTTTAATCCCCTCGTTTAAGACCATTTCCACGTCTGAGTCAAAGAACCCAGATTGCGAAGCAAACACAAATCAAGGCTATAAATTTGACTGTTTTAGATTTTAATTGCATTATATTCGTTTTTCCTATATTCATCAAAGAGAAGCACAACAAAATATTTGCAGTAAATTAGATTAAACTGGAATTCTTCATTCCTCTATCCATTAAATTCCCCGTCCACACTATATTTGTTCAGTGTGCCCGGAAAATAGAGGCAGCTTTCAAGCTTTTTTCTATAGATCTGTAATTTTCCATGTGATCATCTTTGAAAATCAATAAAATAAAAAAAATGAAAAAATCTTCTTTTCCACAGAGGAAGACGCTGCTCGCTCTGGAGAAGGAAGACGAGGAGGAGAGGAACAAAACCATAGAGAGCTTGAAGACGGCTCTGAGGACGCAACCAATGAGGTGGACAGACATTACATCTCCCCCCCCCCCCCCCCCCCCCCCCCCCCCCCCCCCCCCCCCCCCCCCT